>OZ020511.1:9282325-9432325 GCA_963971375.1 Platycheirus rosarum | reverse complement strand
CCGGCGGAAGATCCAACGAATTGAAGAAACGAAGTTTTAGAAACGATCTTAGAAAATTAGTAAGAAATGATAACTTTTTAATAGGTGGAAACTTTAATTGTAAACATCGTGAATGGGGATGTTTGAGGGCAAATTCATGGGGAAATCTCCTTTATGACTTTATACTAACATACCCAATCACAATATTGTATCCAAATGGTCTAACATACATTCCTACATCAAGGAGATCATCACCATCAACTCTAGATGTGTTTCTTACAAACACACCCAGCTGTTTTACCCAGCCATATACCGCTACTGCTCTGAGTTCGGATCATCTACCTGTTTTTTGTTATACTATTTTAAGCCCAAGACTGATTAATGTGCAATATTTAGATTATAAGAATGCTTATTGGCCACTGTTTCGTTCACATTTCCATTCTAGCATTCGTAATTGTCAGTGTAATATTGAAAATGTTTTATGCTGTGAAGATATTGACTTTAGCGTGGACTTATTTGAAAATAAAATTTTAGAGAGCATTGATGTAGCAATCCCAAGAAAAAATATAAATAAGAGAGCCATAATTCTACCGCGTGATATTTTAAATGTTATTAAAAAAAGAAATAAGTTAAGGAGAATCTGGATAAGATTTAGGCAGCAAAATGATTATGATGAAATGAACTTCCTGAACAGAATTTTATCGCAAAAAATTTTAGATTTTCGAAATATTGAATGGGGTAAGAAATAAAGCTGTTTACGTCCAAACTCAAAACCGTTTTGGAATATTTATAAAATTATTAAAAAGAAACACTCACCAATACCTCATCTTGAGTGTTCTGGTAATCTTATTACTATTTACAATGCAAAAGCTGAACTTCTTGCCAGCACTTTCGCTCTGAGTCATGCTCCTTTGCAACACTTCAACTCTGAGGTTGAACGTTTGATCAACCAGAATGTGGATGAGTTTAATCAAAGAGTATTTGAACTTCCCCCAATCGAATTGGTTTCAACTGAAGATATTGAGTTCATCGTTAGTGATCTTCAAAGTCAGAAGTCTCCAGGCATCGATAAAATTAAAAAGCTGGTAATTAAACAGCTTCCAATTAGTGGATTTTCTTTCCTTACATTTTTGTTTAATTCATGTCTAAAATTACAATACTTTCCATTGAAGTGGAAATCGGCGAAAATAATTCCAATTCTGAAGCCTGAAAACCCCGTAATGACGCCAACAGTTACAGACCTATTAGTCTGCTAAGCAACGTAGGTAAAATATTAGAGAAAATTATTCTCCAAAAATTATTACTTTTTCTTAATGATAAATTTATCATTCCGCTACAACAGTTTGGTTTTCGTAAAAACCATAATACATACCACCAGGTAATAAGATTATGCAATCATGTAAAAAATAACTTTAAAAATAATCAATCTACTGGCCTTGTTCTTCTTGATGTTGAAAAAGCGTTTGACACTGTATGGCACAATGGGCTCATTCACAAATTAATAAATTATGAATTTCGCGGTTATTTAATTAATATAGTTAAAAGTTTTTTACCGATAGAAAATTTTTCGTTATGCTAAATGGAATATGTTCTTCATGTAAAGCTATACCTTCAGGCGTCCCACAAGGTTCTGTACTATCCCCAACATTCTTCAATATTTTTACTTCCGATTTTCCCAGATTACCAAACTGCGAATATGGAATGTATGCAGATGATATTGCTATATATTCTTCTGACGAATATGGTTCCTCAGTTATCCTCAATATTCAAACTGCGCTTAATGTTATCTTCGAATATTATAAGCACTGGAAAATTAAAATAAACGCTGGGAAATGTCAGGCTATCTTTTTCACAAGAAAAAGGAAGGACTGTTTCTTACCCGGCTCAAATCTTAAAATAAATAACTGTGATATTCCTTGGGTCGATTCTGTTAAGTATTTAGGCATTAACTTAGACAAGAAATTGACTATCAAGTATCATACTAAAAACACATTAAATAAACTTAATATAGCAATCAGATTATTATACCCTTTAATAAATCGAAAATCATTATTAAGCAACCAAAATAAACTTTCTATCTACAAAGTCGTTTTTCAAGCTATAACTTTATATGGATCTCCCTTTTGGAGAAACTGCGCTCTAATGCATATTAAAAAACTTAAGTCTTTTATTTTTTTTCTTCATCTGTAATATTTATTTATTTATTTATTATTATTTTATTTTGTTTATTAATTATATAATTTATTTATTTATTTATTTATAATTTTTTTTAAGTAAATTTATTTATTTATATATTTTTCATCTATTTGTTTATTTATTTATTTATTTATTTATTTATTTATTTATTTATTTATTTGTTTTTATATTTATTTTGTACTCTTATATTTAATATTATTATTATTATTTTTATTATTATTATTATTATTATTATTATTATTATTATTATTATTATTATTATTAATTATAATTTATATTATTATAATTATAATTTGTTATTTTTATTTATTAATTCATACATTTATATATTAATTTATTTATTTTGTAGTATGTTATAACAAGTAATATGAAATTTAAAAATTGTGATAAAACATAAAATATAAACATTTATATGAAGGTTTTTTCTCTCCAAATTTTTCCTTCCAATTTTGATGTTAAAACCCAGTAAAACAATTTAAAATCAAAAATTATTTTTCAGTTGTAAGATACAAAATAAAATATCATATCTCTGTACTGTGCAATGACATTATCAATTTGTAAAATATGTAAAATTTAAATGGACACAATAAATATATCTATCTATCTATCTAAGTACCGTTATAAAACTTTTTCTGAAAAATCCATTAAAACTAAAAGATAGATTTTGCATAGAAAACATCATTCTGAAAGTTTTATCAAAATCGTAGGAGCCGTTTTCGAGAAAAATAAGTTTTTCATTAAAAGTTATATGGCAGGTACCGTTAGTTTTAGAGCTAGAATGCCAATTCCAAGAACCGTCGGGTAGAGCACTCTAAAAATACTATATACCAAGTTTGAATCAAATCGGCCCAACCGTTTAGGCTGTAGATATCGATACGGACAGACAGACAGACAGACGGACGGAATTTCCGGACCCACTTTTTTTGACTTCTCTATCATCGTTATGTCATGTTTGATTGTTAGAATTTTTTTTACGAATGCATAACTTGCCTTATAGTCCCTATAAATCGCAAGTAAAAAAACTCTGTAGAATGTCAAAATAACCCTAAGTTCAAAATTTGAAGACGATTGGCCCAACCGTAAAGACAGGCAGACAACAGACGGACAGAATTTGTACAGTAACTCAAATATGTTTCTCCATCATCGTAATGTCATGTTTGATTGTTATCTCAAAATGTTTAATCTGCACGAATGCATTACTTGCATTATAGTACCTATAATCGCAAGTAAAAAGTTTTAGTTGCCGCTTACAATATTAGCTATCTGCCTGTGAAAATCATCGGAAAAGCCGTTCCCGAAATTAGCCGGAACAAACAGACAGAAAGACAAAAAAAAAAATTTAAATTGTGTTTTTGTTTTAAGTACCCGTATACCTTGTAAAAAGCTGTTATGTTAATATTAAAAACAAATTAGATTTTTTGTAGGTGTAGTGAATTGTTTTTTTTTTTTTTTTTGTTATTGTTTATTAATAAATTTAAATTTTGAATTTGTTGTTGCTTACGTATCCGTTTAAAAGAGCCCAGTCCAATTTGGACTTTTTCAGTAGGTATTATTTTATTTCAACGTTCAGTACAATCGAACAAAGTCGATTTCCGTCACTGTCCCACACACTGTAATTTGTATTAGCTACCGGAAATACAGGTAAGGGTAAGGTATAGTTACGGTGACCATATATTTCTGAGAAAAACCCGGGACATACATTTGAAAATACAAAAAAAAAAAAACGTTTTAACTTTTATTTGGTAAAAAATCAAAAAAAAAAACTCAAATAGAAAACAATATAAGATCATAAAACAAAATGATTAGAACTTAAACAAAAACTCAATTTGATTTGTTTTTAAATTCAGACTTTCTTGAAAAAAGTATAAGAAAAATAAACATAAATCACACTTTGTCAAGGAGGTGGTACTTTTTTTGCTGACTTTTTTTTAAAATATTTTTTTTAATTTTTGAGAGTTGCACATTTATTTCTGTTTTTTTATTTGTCCAAATATTGTTTATTTATATTATTTTTTTATAAAGAACGCGCGCACAAGGGACTATTTGTTTCCATATTAATGTAGAACACAATGCGCGGGCATTAGGATAGGGAGGGGAGAGATAGGAGGTGTCGATTAACATTGGTTTTGAATGTTTGCAGATCAAAATGGCAAGGGAAAATCTCGCCGGGTAAACTATTCCAAATTCGTGTTGTTCGGCTAAAAAAATAATCCCTAAATTTCACGGTACGTTCGAAATTGGGCTCAAGGTGAACTGATGAGCATTCCTTGCGAGACGAGTATTACGGGCGAAAGTTTTAAGGGGAGGAATGCAACTGGCTACTTCGAGTGAACATTTTTTGTAAAAGAAACGATAAAATAAGGAAAGACATGAAACATTGCGTCTGTGTTCGAGAGGGGCAATTGATTCAGTGGCAGTTCTATTTCCTATCAATCTTAACGCTCTATTTTGTATTCCATCAAGCAAGTGAAGCGATGTTTGTGAAGCACCTGCCCAGAGGTGGGAGTTAACCTCGAGTTAAGGGCGTATAAACGCTTTATAAATTGTAGCCAGATCAGATGGAGAAAAATACTTCTTACACCGATACAGAAAACCTAAGCACTTAGCAACATTCTTAGCGATCTCAAATATATGGTCGTTCCAACGGAGGTCGTCGTTGGCACACATACCGAGTACTGAGTGCTTTTCTGTTTTTTCGATGCATGTAAGTGCATTCATGGACAATGGCTTTGGGGGTATGTTTAGCTTTAACAACAGAAGACAGCATTGAGTTTTCGAAGCATTAAACTCCACACGATTCCTATTACCCCATTTGACAATGCTGTATAAATCGGAGTTTAATGAGCTTGACATACGGTACCGTTGCAATTGTACGTCCGAAGGCGAAGGACGTGAATTATGGAACGAATATGAAAAGCTGAGGGTAGAGTCATCAGCAAAACAGTTAAGTGGATTGAGCATTGTATTTAAACTGCTATAGTACTATCATGGGGACGTGTGCACCGTGGCCCTTCATGCGCACGCATGACTGCATGCAGTCGCGCACCTAAAACAGATGTGCATATTTTTTTGAAATTTATGCATTGCTGTATTAATGCCAAAATGCAGCGTTACCACTGGACATTATTTAAAAGTTGCAAAATTGTTATACTGAAGAAAAATTGTCACTTTATAATAATGTAAATAAAATCAAATTTGCGTGAATATTGAATTTAGAGAATAAAAATTCCAACAAATCCGACAAAAATTCGATTTTTTAAGTATCGCATTAATGTAAGTGAACGAAATACATAATATTACCATAAAAACTATGATGAAGTGTTTTCTTAAAAGTGGTGGCAAAAGTGTCACAGCGGTAACGCTGATTAACAAGTGTGGTATATATCAGTAATGCCAGATACCTTTTATTTACAATTTTTTTCGTTTGTTGTTGTGGCTGCAATGAAACTAGGCAGCCAATTTAGAAACAGAGACATCGTGCATTCGTGCAGATTAAAAATGTTGTGATAACAATCAAACATGACATTACGATGATAGTGAAACATAGACTCTCTCTCTATAGACTCTGTTATTTTATTATTGTGCAGCGCCAAAAGAGAAAAGACCTCGTAAAAACTAACAAAATACCTAGTAATAAAGTGGGGTTGGTAAATTTTAATTTTCTCGAAAACTAGAACACGTAATAACATCTAGATTTCAGTGATCAATTAAGAACTAGTAGAAGTAACAAATACTAAAATAAAATTTAGTACACATCATCTCAGTTTTGAAAAAAAGTCAATACGAACTATTTTTAATTTTTTTTTCTAAAATTCTGATCTTGAAATAAGTTTTTTTTCAATTTTTTTTTTATAGATATTTAAAGATTTAAAAACAAATATAATAGAAGAATAGACTTTTGGCTTTAAAAATAAATTGAACGACTGGATCGCACGTACTTGCTCATATGTGTGGTCACAATAAAGTACGTTAAATTGTATTGGGTGGAATAATTTAAACTCCATTTTATTTCTTTAGGAAACGTAAAAAAGTGTGAATTTTGTTTTCGAAATCGTAAGAGCGTTTTTTTAAATAAAACGGTTTTTTTAACTTTAAAAAAAAAATAAAAAAAATAATTTAAGAATACAGTTTGAAGCACAAAAATAACATACATTTAAATTTTTTTTTATAAAAATTCTTGGAGCCGTTTTCGAGAAAAATAAACATTAACATAACGGTAATATGACCTACAATCGCAAGTAAAAACTATAGTTATTGAAATAAAATTAATATTTTGCTGTTTTTTTATTGAAAATCCTTCAAGCACAGATAAGACGAAAATTTGATTGATTTCACAAATGTTTGTTGCGGTAACTTACGCTACAAGAGTGACAAGAGTTTGACAATACACAAAATACAAATTACAGTTTTAAAGTAATATTAACCACGTAAAATGATATGCGATGTGAAGGTGAACTTAATTTACTGGTGCCCACAAAAGAAACGTTGTTAATTATTCTCTTTTTAAAATGTTTTCGCAAACACTTGTTGAACATGTACAGTCGATTATTTTATTATTTTTTATTATTATTTTTTAGTTGGGGTAACGGCATAGTATGAAAAATCAGTTTTTTGACATTTGCATGAATTTTTGCCAATTTGATCAATCACATTTGGAATGAAAAGAAAGTCGAAAAGCTTGAGGTATTTTTTCTCGCTTTATGTCCATTTTTTTCATTGAATCACCCTCATTGCGAATAACGTCGACGTAAACAATGTTTATTTGGCATCCACTATACCCATTAATTGGGCACCTAATTCAAAAATCAGTTTTTCGCGAAAGCCCTCCGTCTCTCAGTGGCTAAGCCAAGGTTTCTTCCAACAATTACAGAGCTTTCGTGGCACATCGACGTCTTTTTTGTTGGCATTCGTCTTCTTTCGAACTCTTGATTGAATACGCGGCCAAATACACATTTTTTCTTCCACATATTATATTATTGAACATGGATTATATTATTATTTAGTTTATTCAATTTTTATTGAATATGTATTAAGATATTTATTTTTATTTAATAAACATTAAAACCTGTCCTAACAACAAATATTTATGGCTTCCGGAGTTAAGCAAGAAATGTAATTTTCTGAATTTTAAATAAATAAATACTGA
This sequence comes from Platycheirus rosarum, assembly GCA_963971375.1. NCBI lineage: Eukaryota > Metazoa > Arthropoda > Insecta > Diptera > Syrphidae > Platycheirus > Platycheirus rosarum. The sequence continues at coordinate 9,425,004 of OZ020511.1, read as the reverse complement.
TGTTCCACAGGGAAGTGTTCTTGGCCCAGTGTTGTCACACACTTGCTGATAACATGGCTGTAGTTGTATAGTTTTATACTAATCAACAAATAAACGATGAAAACTGGATATGGAAGTACAGGAAATAAACTGGCTTTTTGGAAAATACTTCAATCTAAGTACCTATAATAAACTGCTTATCTAAAGAAAGTGCTTAAATCGAGTCACGGAATATCGCGTTAATGCTCCATAGTACAGTCGAAACAGTGATTTACACAGAGGCTTTTGTAGAAACTGCCCAAGAAGAAATAAGAAAACTGTCTATTAAATTTGAAGACTAATTCACAAGGTCCTAGAAGGGACAAACCTTGTAAACCGACTCCGGAGAAGAGATAATTCGAAACTTAGCGCAATAAGATGTTTATCAGTTTGATAATGTTGTAATTTACCAGTGATTTACACACGGATCTTAGACTACGGCGCTTACTTAAAAGCTCTCCGATCTCTTAACCGCGTTCGAGAGGAAAGTCTTACGGAGAATTGGCTCCATGTGCGAGGGAGGACGATTCCGGAGAAGATAGAATCATTTTTTTTTTTACTTACAATGTCAAAGGTGAATGAAACTTGAGTATTTTAAAGTTAGTTCGTAGAAAGAATTAAAAATAAATTGCACGACTGGATCGCACGTACTTGCTCTTATGTGCGATCACAGCTTGGAATAAAATTTGAAAAATATTAAGGGAACTTCAAAGATTATATTCGATTTTTCTGACTTTTGATTGTTTGAAAAAAGTACGTAAAATAGTTTTCAGCGGAAAAATTTAAACGCCATTTTATTTCTTTAAAAAATGTGAGATTTTTTTTTTCAAAATCGTTAGAGCCGTTTTTAAATAAAACGGTTATTTTTTAACAACTTTTTCAAAAAATAAAAAAATAATTCAAGAATACAAACTTAATCACAAAAATAACGTACATTTAAAAACAATTTTTTTAAAAAAATTCACTACCCGTTTTCAAAATACTGATTTTTCAAAAAAAAAAAAATTTTAAAAATTATTAAAAATTCAAAAAAAAGTTTTCGAAAAAAATTAATGCAAGATTACTCAAGCTACCTACATCTTCTTGAATATCAATTTTGATTGTAATCGGATCACCAGTTCTCGAAAAATTGGAAGAAAAAAAACCGGTCCTATGGGAGGTACCGTTTTTAGCCCACCGTATTAAATTATTTTTTTCACCAAAATATAATGTATATCTACATTAGCACACTGATTTTGTATATAAAAGTTCTTGGAGCCGTTTTCGAGAAAAATAGCTTTTACATAACGGTTATATGACAGGTACCGTTAATTTTTGAGCTAAAAAAAATTGAAAAAATTTCTCTGTAGAATGTCAAAATAACCTTAAGTTCAAAGTTTGAAGACGATTGGGGGGCAACCGTTTAGGCTGCAGTCCAAAATACATCCGGACAGACAGACAGACAGACGGACAGAATTTTGCCAGTAACTCAAATATGTTTCTCTATCATCGTAATGTCATGTTTGACTGTTATCTCAAAATTTTTAATCTGCACGAATGCATAACTTGTATTATAGTACCTATAATCGCAAGTAAAAACATATAGCACATTATTTTAAGTGTTACCGTTGTTTTTAAATATATTTATTTCCAATGCAAGTGCTTTTTTAGAAAATTGCCCCTACTGTCTAAACGGGAAGAGATAAACTCCTCCTCTGATAGTAAAAAATTTATGTATTTTGTCCCTCTACAAGAATCCGTAATTAATTTTCGGTGCCAAAGTTATCGTACCTACTCTTGCCTCGTAATGTCATGTTTGATTGTTATTTCAAATTGTTTATGTTCATGAATCCAAAACTTGCCTTATAGTTCATAAAAGCGCAAGTAAAAAATTACCTACCCGTTTTCAAAATATTGATTTTTTTAAAAATATTTTTTGTAAAAAATGTATGCACGTATGCATAACTTGCACTTCGTACATTCATATAGAATCGCAAGTAAAAATTAAACAATTAGGTATTACAAGTGCAAAAAAAACCTTCTATAGAAGATTAGTTGAAAGAAATATTTTGGTTTAACTATAAATTTCTTTCCCGCGAGCTAAGCTGGGTAGGATAACTAGTACCTATTATATAAACCTCAAACAAACAAAAGATCTTTGTTACTATGAATCTACAATCAATTTACAAACAATTTTTGAATGAATTTCTACACATAGTTCATTCAGATAGATACCTACATATACATATGTATGTATATGTATAGGTATGCAAAATTCAAAACAAAAATCCATTCACTGCAAGGACGATTGTATCTTTGTATAAATACAGCAAAACGTAAGTTTGTGCTTGAATTTCAAGAATGTATGTGTACATTATTTGAAGACGGCAACCTTCATAATAGTAAAAAAATGGGCACGACTGGGCACACGGTTTTTAGTAAAAATGAAGTACGCCATCACACGTCCTAAATAACAAAGAATTTATGAAAAAAGTATTTCGAAAATTGTAGGACGGATTTTGATTTAGTTTTTAATTTTGGTATGCAGTTATTAAGAGTTTATTAATATACATGTGATTATAAAATTAAAAATAATTTTTTTGATTAGTTTTCAAAATATTGATTTTTCAAAAAAAAAATTTAAATTAATTTTTATTAGAAAAAAAGTTATTCAAAATTTTGATACGCAAATATAATTTGGCTATTTAGATCTTCTCAAACATAAAATTTGACAGAAATCCATAGAGGCGTTACCGAGCAAGCCAAAAATTAAAAAAGCCGTTATATGAAAGGTCTCATTAAAAGGCTTTTCGCGTATATGTGGTTCTAATAAAACGATAGACAATATCAACCAAAAAATTCTCAAAAATGTTCATCAAAATCGTTGGAGCCGTTTTCGAGAAAAATAAGCTTTTTCTAAACGATCGTATGGCAAGTACTGTTATTTTTAGCCCTAAAATAAAATTTCAATTTCCCCTCTGAGGAATGCCAAAAAATAAACACACACAAAATTTAAAGGCAATCGCTTAACCTCAAAAACGGCTATTTTTATACAACTGTCGCGGTGCTATTTTTTAAAACAATACATGTTTCAGTTAGAATATTTTTTTCGAAATTTGTTCTACAACGTTGCCTCTCATAGAACCGTTTTTTTCAAATTCGGTTTTATCGTAAACCATTTGCCGATTTCAATAAAATTTTGCACACAGGAAGTCATTTATAATTTTATTTTACAAAATTTGGAAAACTTTTTTCAATTTTTTTAAAATTTTCTAAAAAATTAAATTAGTTTTCGAAATATTTTGAAAAAGGGTTGATTGATTTTTTTTTAAATAATTTTCCCAAATGAAAACTACAGATTTTCTTATAATGACATATTAAAAAAAATTTAATATATTTTTCGAAAAGATAAAAAACTGGTCGAACGATTTTCAATATTTTTTTTCCTTGATAGTTTTCAAATTTTATTAAATACTTAGTTTTTTTCCGAGAAAACTCTTATAAACTAATTAAAAAAATGAAAGAATTGTTTTTGAGTTTTTTTTTCAAAAAAAAAAAAATTTTCTGATAAAAACTACCAGCTGCTAGATGTTGGCATACTAAAAAAAATTGAAATATGTTTTCGAAAAGCTAAAAAAAAACTTTTTTTTTTGAAAAAAAAAACTGGTCAAACGATTTTGAAAAATGTTTCCTCAAAATTTAAAACTGTAAAAGAAATTTTACTTCATTTTTCCCAAAAAACGTTTTAACTAGTGATTTTTAAGTGATTAACAAAATTTCAAATGATTTTTTACCTCCTTTCTTTCCAAAATCTCAAGCCCCAAGACCACTGTCGCGCATTAGAGTGCGACAAATATAGCGAAATCTGGAATGTTCGTTCAGCAAAATACCAAAATAACCAGAAATAATAATAATAATATGATATATTCGGTTGTTTTGTGATAGATTTTAATGAAAATCTAAATATTTGTTTTTTTAGTAAAAAATGTAAGCAAAAATAAATATTTTAATGAGGAGTGCATCATAATACACACCTTTAGCGCAAATAATTACATTTTTTCACTAGAAAACAAATATTTGGAGTTTCATAGAAATCGCTAAGAATGCTGCTAAGTGCTTAGGTTTTCTGTATCGGTGTAAGAAGTATTTTTCTCCATCTGATCTGGCTACAATTTATAAAGCGTTTATACGCCCTAAACTCGAGTATAACTCCCACTTCTGGGCAGGTGCTTCACAAACCTCGCTTCACTTGCTTGATAGAATACAAAATAGAGCGTTAAGATTGATAGGAAATAGAACTGCCGCTAAAACAATTGCCCCTCTCGAACACCGACGCAATGTTTCATGTCTTTCCCTATTTTATCGTTTCTTTTACAAAAAATGTTCACTCGAAGTAGCCAGCTGCATTCCTCCCCTTAAAAGTTTTTCCCGTAATACTCGTCTTGCTAGGAATGCCCATCAGTTCACCCTTGAGCCCAATTTCAGACGTACCGTGAAATATAGAGATTCTTTTTTTAGCCGTACAATACGACTTTGGCGAGATTTTCCCTTGCCATTTCAATGTGCAAACATTCAAAACCAATGTTAATCGACACCTCCTATCTCTCCCCTCCCTATCTACCTAATGCCTGCGTAGTGTGTTACATTAAAAGGGAAACAAATAGTCCCTTGTGCGCGCGTTAATTATAAAAAAAAATCTATCACCAAACACCCTAGATATCATAACTTTAATCGTAATAAAAAATAAATTGCATTTTCTATACACTCTGTACCGTAAATAATAACTTATGGCTATTTTAGCATAACCTTGCAAGTTTTGTTAAATTTATGAACAGACATCTAATTTGAAAAATATATAAAAAAAAGGTGAACTTAGTTTTTTCCATAGAAACTACAGTTTTGTTTTATTCAATTTCGTCTATAATACCTATTCCTCTAAACTAAATATCTACCATTTTAACATTTTTGCGAATTTGAGTACCAATGACATTTATAATATCATTTCATAATATAATTAAAATAATAATAATTCGAAACACCCTGTAGTCTTTTTCAAATGTTGAACTAATCCAAATATCACTAATATCAAAACAATATATATCCACTCTACCATTTTCTATACTATTTGTCTTACCCGACACTCACCCTAAACGTAATATTTACATTCAATACAATAATTAATACACAAAACCCTACCAGGTAGGAGCAACCACACCACGACTACATTTATATATGTAGCAAATTTTTTTTTTAATTTCTTACATCATATACGAACAAGCGTTGTAGATACATCAAGTGTATTGTGTATCCGCGCAGCGCTTCTTATTCGAAGCAGTTGCGACTGCGCGGACCCCAACTGCGCGGACCCCAAATGCGCGGACCGCAACTGCGCGGCGCACAACTGCGCGGACCCCAACTGCGCGGACCCCAACTGCGCGGACCCCAACTGCGCGGCGCACTGAGAGAGTGTATCGGCCCATTTAACGCAGCTGCTGCGCTAACGCTTTGCTTCAACGCAGCGCTGCCCTACACATGTTTATTTTTTAGGCTTCTCTATGATCGCAATGTCATGTTTGATTGTTATCTCATTTTTTTTTTCATATTCACGAATCATAAACTTGCCTTATAGTGCCTTTAATCGCAAGTAAAAATTAGAAAATCTTCAAGAATTCGAATCAAAAGTCTGGTCAATGATGTACATATGTACAAATACTTATGTAAGAACCAGTTCTCATATTACATATGTTTGGTTTAGTTTAGTTTATTTAATTTCAGAAAAGCTAACACTGTAAGATAAATCTTATAAGCTAGTGCTAGTTTATGGATATAAAACGTTCAAGATTATATGAATACATAGAAATAAAAAAATTCAAAAAATAAATAAATTGCACGACTGGATCGCACTTACTTGCTCATAAATGTATAAATGTATGAATAAATTAAAAAAAATGCAAGACTGGGACGCACGAACTTGTTCTTATGTTAGATAATTGCTTAGTAGCTGCGTATATATGTATATAAGGGTGTTTTTAGACGTGTGGTTTTCAAGAAGAAATAAAACGCATATAGTTTATGTTATGGCCAAGAATTTAGCTTGATTATAAAGATAAGGGTTTGAATTATGTTTTAAAAATGATTTAAATTGTAATAGATTGTCTATTAAAATAAAAAAATATATTTTTCTTAGAAAATTCTTTCATTTTTTTAATTAGTTTGAAAGATTACTCGGAAAAACTAAGTATGCAATAAAATTTAAAAACTAAATGTCTATAGAGGAAAAAAAATATTGAAAATCGTTCGACCAGTTTTTTTTAAAGTCGTTTTTTAAAAAAAAAACTTTTCGAAAAAATATTTAATTTTTTTCTAGTATGCCATTATAAAGAAATCTGTAGTTTTCATCTCGGAAAATTATTTAAAAAAAATTCAATCGACTCGTTTTCAAAATATTTCGAAAACCATTTTTTTTAGAAAATTTTAAAAATCTAAAACAAAAGTTTTTGAAAATTTTGAAATGCAATGTTAATTGAATTATAAATGACTTCCTGTGTGCAACATTTTATTGAAATCGGGATAACGGTTTACGAAAAAACCGCATTTGAAAAAAACCGGTTATATGAGAGGTACCGTTATAGAAAAAATTTCAAAGAATTTGTTCTAACTATTTTCGAGGAAATCAAACTTTTTGTTAAAAATTAAATGGCAGGTACTACCAAATAAATACTAAATACCAAGTTTGAGGCCCATCTGTTTAGGCTGTAGAGGTGCGCACAGACAGACAGACAGACAGACGGACGGAAGTTCCGTACCCACTTTTTTCGACTTCTCTATCATCGTAATGTCATGTTTGATTGTTAGACAAAAAAATTTGCACAACTTGTATTATAGTACCGACAATCGCAAGTAAAAAACGTTAACAATGAAAATGTTCGATTACAAAAAACTATTCGCCTCAGCTGCTAGCAGTTTATATACATATGTACAATGAACAAAACAAGATACTGAATTATTTCAAATTCTTCTATTTTATTCTTGGCTCACATTGCACATGCGCAGTAAACTAAGCACAAAGCATAAAACTAAAAACCATGCTCTTAATTCTCTCTCTCTCAAATAAAATGTCCCTACACTAGCGCTCCAAGCGGCTCTTGAAGCTAAGATTTTTTCGCGTCTCATGATAGTACTATAGCAGTTTATATACAATGAAAATGAGGAAAAGATTCGGAGATAGAACAGAGCCCTGGTGCACACCAGCATTTATTTTGTGGGAATCAGACTTGAATTCGTCCAATACTACTTGTATTGAACGGTCCAAAAGATAGCTTCTAATCCAACGAACAAGAGTATCATCGAACCCAAAAGCACGCATTTTCAAACTCTATCAAATGTCTTGGAGATATCAAGAGCAATAATCTTACTTTCACGAAAGCGATGTAAAGATTTGTTCCACTGTTCGGTGACATATGCCATCAGATCACCAGTGGAACGGTTGCTGCGGAAGCCATACTGACGGTCATGGAGAAGCTTTCGATCTTCCAGATATTCCTTAAGCTGTTGGTGAATTAGCGTTTCCATGACCTTAGAAAGAAGGGATGTTATGGCTATGGGTCGGTAGGAGGAGGGAGAGGATGGGTCACCTTTCTTAGGGACAGGCTGGACAAATGCTGTTTTCCATCTTCTTTTAAAGACATCAGAAGAGTAGGAGCGATGGAAAAGCTTTGCCAGTGTGAAAGAACACCTCTTTAGAAGAATCGGCGGTATACCATCCGGGCCAGCGGATTTGTGTATATCGAGATCTTTGAGAACTCTTGCTACTGCACGAGTGCGGAAAAAAATCTGTCCAATGTCCCATGGAAAAATTTACATTCTCAAGTACAGGAGGAGCAACGTTGCTGTGAGGCAGCGTGGAGTTGGCAGTGAAATGGGCGGCGAGCAAGTTTGCCTTCTCTGAAGGGTAAACAATTGGTTTGTTATTGTCTATGAGCGTTGGAACAGAAGATGTTGAGGAGTTTTTAATATTTTTTATAAATGACCAAAAAATGTTACTGCCTTTGGGTGACTGCAGAATTTTCTGTCGTAAGTTTTGGTCATGCAAAAATTTGGTTCTTTTCAATAACGGAGTTGCATGAGTTCCTTGCTTGTTTGTGCTTTTTCCGATTTTCCTCTGTAGGGTTGGCTTTGTAAGATCGGAAACTTACTTCTTTGAGCCTGTTAGCTTCTTTATACTCAGAATTAAACCAGGACTGTTCGTTAGGCTTGATGCTTTTTAATCTGTTAGGAATTAAAGCACGCATCCCTAGAAGAATCACATTTGTGATCATTTCAGCACTGGCATCAATGTCACTATCGAAGAAGCATAGTGACCAGTTAAAGTTTCGGAAAAAAATATTCAGGCCGTCCCAAGTTTTTCTTCAACTGGATGGGTGGAGGATGAGAAATTATCTGAAATGACACAATGGTCTGAGGTGCCAAATGGAGAAGTTACACTAATGGTATATTTATCAGGGTGAGAAGTAAGAAACAAGTCAAGAGTATGGGCGGCTTGCCTAGCAACATCAGGTATACGCGTTGGCACATAGATCGGTTGGGTAAGGTGATGCAAATAAATCGACATACCTTCCTTCGGGTGTTGTCCGACCAGAATAGCGGAGCCAATTGGAATTGTGTACATTGAAATCGCCTGCAATAACGATTTCAGAGGGCAAAGGGAAACAATTTTCGAGATAGAAACAGGCAGCGCATCAAACTCGTTACAAGTCGAATTATTGTCGAGATTTGGACTCCTGTAAATAAAACAATAACGAATGACATGCTTTCGGACAGTGAATTTGAGCCACAAGAAGTTAAAGTCCGTGTTGGGACATTTCCGATATTGGGGAAGGCTCTGGTAAGCAATATCATTCCTAACATATACCACGAGACCATGACGGGAAAAGAGTAATGGCACCAAGCTATACCCATGTAGAGCAAATTCTGATAAATCATTATTTACTCCAAACTGAGTTTCACTTAATGCCAAAACAGCTGCCCTGTATTGAACAGTGTAGACGTACACGTGAAAGAAATTCTTTCTCCAACCGCGAACATTAGAATACACGACACAAAATTCACTTATCATTTAAAAATACTTACATATAAAACACAACTCTGAATAAGTGGAACTGTGCAGTGAAAATCCAAATTAATTTCCGTAATAAACAAACTGTCTTAGGTGTTATGCCCATAAGACAGCTTGTATACAAGAAATCAATTTAAACATTCAGCACAATAGGGCAAACTCAGATGCCCTTATCTATTTACGGCAAGCATTAGACAGTAGAAAAGAAAGAGGCAGTTAAGCACAAAGGTCTTGGGACAGATAAGAGGATAATTTTCTACGTGAGTATGTATTGTTTTATTTTTTTTTTCTTCCACAGCGCGAGTGGGCATCTTTATCTTTCTTCCAACGACGCGAGAGGATATTATTTTATTCTGCACAGTACGCGCGAGGGGTATTTTTCATGTTTTCAAACGAGTGTGTATTTTTTTTTTTAAATACTCGCTACAACAATACGCAAATAATTTTCTTTTTACTTTTATTTTTAATTATTTGTGCGCGACGTCCGTCCTTGGCGAGCTTAAGATCGACACTCTTGATCACTTATAACACTTTATCACACTTATTATGGAAAAAACTCTTTCGACTGGAGCATTGGAACCTGGCAGACCAAAGCCGAAGTCGGAAATTAGTAAACGATTTTAAAATTTTATACTTCTCTTCCAAAAATGCTCAAAAATTCCTTTCCAGTTGTCGGCCATAATTTATTGTTTTGGTTTTGTTGTAGTGTGCAAGGTTAAGGATGATTATAGTTAAACAAATTCGTCAAACAAGTTGCAATCATTGTTAGTTGTGTCTTTCTGCTTTTGGTTGACAAAAGGTAATGAAGATTCTATTTCTGGCCAGGGGCCTATTCCTGAATACGAGTCGCGTAAGTTTTCATGTGAGATCGACAAATGGGTATTCTCCAACACGACTCACTAATTATCGGTATTCCCCAACTCGAATGTCGAACGTCAAATGACACTTGAATGAAACATACTATTCCTGAACTCGAAAGTGACGCTTTTTCTTTGAGAAATCATTCATGTTTACAAAGTTTTCGAGAGTGGCAGTGATGTAATAAAAAATAAAAAAAGACTAAGTTTAAATTTTCTAATTGTTATTTATTTAGAAAATAGCAGGTTTGTGTTCATAAAATTTAAATACAAAAAAATGATTTGATACATTATGAAATGTTTGAAGCAAAATTTTAATATTTTTTTTGGTGATAGGCATGTAAGTATTTGGCATAGGCGACGATCTGGCGTTTATGAGATTTTAGGTTTTTATTTTCGCGGACGATATTCATATTAGATAAAGTTTTGTATTTTCGGAACTAACCGCGTTATAAGAAATATTTTCTTATTTCTTTCTACCCGACGTTTCGAAGAAGTTTCATACTTCGTGGTCACGGGATGAGACTGACATTTGATTGATGTTGTCTAAGTTATTGTTTTTTAGCTCTCGGTCTCAAATAGTACCGGTGCGTAGATGTTGATGCACTTGGATAGCTTGTGGGTGGTGGTGGTGTACTCGTTCTAGGTTGTTGTTGCGTTGAGTCGATGTATTTTTGGACACATACAAAGCTCACGACATCGGCTATAGGTTTTTTGATTTGATTTACTATGGTTTTGCTTATGAGAGGATCCCACGTTGGCGATAATTTAAAGCAAGAATCTCTATTGAAATTTTTATGTTTCTTAATTTCAATTGCTTCTCTGACGATTCTTGGTACATAAAATCTTTCATTTGCGATTGATCTAGCTTGATCAAAACATATAAAGTGATCTTCGTTGTAGGCCAGATGTTCACATATTGCCGATTTTGTGACATCGTTGTTTTGGATAGCTTTGATATGTTCGTTTAAACGCGTTTTAATACCTCTTTTCGTTTAACCAATATAAAAAGACCCACAGCTACAGGGAACAGAGTAAACACCAGGATTTTGGAGTGGAATTTTGTCCTTAGGCGATCTTAAAAATTGACGAACCTTAGTTGGCGGCTTAAAGATGGTTTTAACATCATATTTTTGTAAGATTCTAACAATTCCATCCGTTATGCCTTTGATATAAGGTAAAAAGGCCTTTTTTTTCCAATGCTGGAGGTAGCGAATGTTTCTGTGAGCTGGGTTTGGGTTTCCAGGTTCTCTGTTTGGAGTTGTAGCCATTCTTTTTAAGTGCAACGTCTATATCCTTCAACACTTGCTTGAGGTGTTCGGGGTCACAAATTTTGTGAGCACGGTTCACAAGAGCCGATATAACCGATGTCAAGTTGGCTGGGTGATGATGTGATGTAGCATGTAAATATCTGTCCGTATGAGTGTCTTTCCGGAACACCGTGTGGCCGATCGAATCATCTTGCTTTCTTAAGACTTTAACGTCTAAGAAAGCCAAAGAGCTTTCTTGTTCTCTTTCCATTGTAAATTTAACTTTTTCGTGGGTGGAATTACGGTGAAACAGAAAACAGTTGAAGGATATAGACATTGCACTTAAAAAGAATGGCTACAACTCCAAACAGAGAACCTGGAAACCCAAACCCAGCTCACAGAAACATTCGCTACCTCCAGCATTGGAAAAAAGGGACTTTTTACCCTATATCAAAGGCATAACGGATGGAATTGGGAGAATCTTACAAAAATATGATGTTAAAACCATCTTTAAGCCGCCAACTAAGGTTCGTCAATTTTTAAGATCGCCTAAGGACAAAATTCCACTCCAAAATCCTGGTGTTTACTCTGTTCCTGTAGCTGTGGGTCTTTTTATATTGGTTAAACGAAAAGAGGTATTAAAACGCGTTTAAACGAACATATCAAAGCTATCCAAAACAACGATGTCACAAAATCGGCAATATGTGAACATCTGGCCTACAACGAAGATCACTTTATATGTTTTGATCAAGCTAGATCAATCGCAAATGAAAGATTTTATGTACCAAGAATCGTCAGAGAAGCAATTGAAATTAAGAAACATAAAAATTTCAATAGAGATTCTAGCTTTAAATTATCGCCAACGTGGGATTCTCTCATAACCAAAACCATAGTAAATCAAATCAAAAAACCTATAGCCGATGTCGTGAGCTTTGCATGTGTCCAAAAATACATCGACTCAACGCAACAACAACCTAGAACGAGTACACCACCACCACCCACAAGCAATCCAAGTGAATCAACATCTACGCACCGGTACTATATGAGAGCGAGAGCCAACGTGGGATTCTCTCATAACCAAAACCATAGTAAATCAAATCAAAAAACCTATAGCCGATGTCGTGAGCTTTGCATGTGTCCAAAAATACATCGACTCAACGCAACAACAACCTAGAACGAGTACACCACCACCACCCACAAGCAATCCAAGTGAATCAACATCTACGCACCGGTACTATATGAGAGCGAGAGCTAAAAAACAATAACTAAGACAACATCAATCAAACGTCAGTCTCATCCCGTGACCACGAAGTATGAAACTTCTTCGAAACGTTGGGTAGAAAGAAATAAGAAAATATTTCTTATAACGCGGTAAGTTCCGAAAATACAAAACTTTATCTGATCTGGCGTTTGTTTTAAATTTGTGCTCCATTACTCGTAGTAAATATAAAAAAATTGGTTTATAAAACATCTCTGCAGTTATCATATTATTTTTTTTTTGCTTTTTTACCATTAAAACTGATTAATTTACTATCAAATAACATTTAACATTTAACGATCAAGTCAACATTTAGTGAAGTTGGCTACAATTAAAGGGTGTGTTCAACATTTTCAGTCATCTCATATTTTTGGCTCTCACTAGAGTTGTGGAATACCGATTCTTACTCGACTCGACTGTCAGCTCCCGAGTGACATCTCACTCAACTCGTATTCAGTAATAGGCTCCCAGGTAGGAACGTTTCGTAGAACTACCCAACTAAAAACTTCAAATTTCTTAATACATCTAAACTGATTAAGGTATTCGTAGCAGGCTATGTAAAATTTATGAATATTTGCCTAACAGTCCTTTTCACACTAAATTTGATACACATAAGTATTAAACGCATAATACAATTATTGTAAATTAAAAAAAAAATCGAACGTTTTATTATTCGAATATGTATGTATATGGACAACAAATAAAATACGGAATAGTTGTACGTTCGGGGTTTTTTCAAAATTTAGCCGGGACAGACGAGTTAAATACAGGCCTGTCCCGGGAAATACGGGACGGATGGTCACCGTAGGTATAATACAACTCTTTATTCAGAGCTGGGAAAATGTCTGCTTAAATTAACTTTGAAATTCCAATAAATTGACAAAAATAAAAAAAAACTTCCTACTTTCCCCTTTTTAACGAAAAGTCTCTTGAGTTTTTCTTTCTCCATTCTAGACTCCATTGGTACCTATACCTACTGTGGATGAAACTGAGAAATTCCCTTCTACGACATTCTAAATACACCAAAACAATTTTACTCATCTTTCAAAGTGCTCTTAAAATCTATTTACCTTCAATTCGTTGACAAATATTTACAATCTAAGAACCAATAACCAAAACTCAAGTTCCAACTCCTAATTCCGACCCAACTCGTTATAGCGTTGTATCTTTGGATTGGAAAGAGTTAACACTGTACATACAACATAAAACATACCTCTGAAAATATCTTAAACGGTGTTCTTGATGTGAAGAATGAATTGAGTGAGTAGGTTCAAATGGAATCAAAATAAAAAAAAATGCTGTTGTTTTGAAATTTAGCCTAGCAAAAGAATTTTCCATTATTATTAAGATTACCGACATCGAGTATTGATAAAATAATGTCTCTTAACGATAGGCTCAAATCAGGTGTTAAAAAATCATGTTCTTGGTTTTAGAAATTATTATGCAAAACGTTTTATAGAATGGTGTTGCATATTATGTTCTAATTTATGAAATTTCAATCGAACTGTATCCCTTTTTCTCTTATGTTTTTTGGGAAATTACTTTTTGTCTCGCCATCTGATGTTGAATAGACACATTAGACTGATGTTGTAACAATAATCTTCTAGCAGATGGCACAAGGTTTAGCATATTTCGAAAGTACAAAATAAACCAATGTGTATTGGGTAAGGGAAATGAATTAAAATGTACTTATATGAATTAGATACATGTAAGAATAAAGGGATTTTTTTTGCTGAAATATTAACCAAATTGAAATTATCTACACATAGCTATCCAAAAATATTAAAAAAAAACTTGAAAAAGGCCACTACTACGCTGATAGTTCGCAAGAACTTATAGTTGTGTCTTATCACAATGCCAAGATCATTGACAGAAACAATTAATTTGTTGAAACCTTCATATATGTGGATGTGTGTGTAAGTGTACCTACGTACATAACAAGTCGACCTCAACTTACAAAAAATGTCAAATCTACAACATGTAACGGTTTCTAGTAATAATGAGTAAGCAATTTGACGTGCTTAAATAACAATTTATAAAAAAAAAAGAATTTCGAAATTTTTTTAGGAATGATTTTGATAAAATCAGGTTCTTAAAACATATTATTTGAGTTACAAAGTTTTTAAGAGATAAATAATGTACAATTGAATATAACATTTCAAAAATTGCATTTTTTAAAGTTAGTTTTAAGACTATTGAACATTTTTTTATAATTATAATAATAATTAAAAAAATTCAAGTAACTATTACGTTGTTATGCAATAAATTCTTGGCAATTTAGGTCTTATCAAATATTAAATTTCGTAGAAATCGTAGAGCCAACCGTAACGGTTTTTTTTAAGTAGGTACCTTTAACAGACAATTATAGGGACTATGAAGCAAGTTTAGGATTCGTGAAAATATAAAAAATTGAGATATAAATCAAATATGAAATTATAATCATAGAGAAGCCTAAAAAAGTTACTGGCAATAAATGTCTATCTGTCTGTCAGTATGTATAACGAACTGCAGCCTAAACGGCCTAAGCGATTATCTTCAAATTTAATGTGTGTGATTCGTTTATCACAAAATGCAGCAACTATAGGGATATAACATTGTTGAGTACATCCTATAAGATATTCTCCTCTATCCTGCAAGAACGGATAGCCCCATACGCTAATACTATAATCGGCAAATATCAATGTGGTTTTATACCAGGCAAATCAACAATTGATCAGATCTTTACCCTTAGGCAGGTGACGGAAAAAAGTCTTGAATTTAATATCCCAACATACCATCAATTATAGACTTTAAAGCCGCCTACGATAGCATAGCCAGGGTAGAACTTTATAAGGCCATGAGAGAATTCGGCATCCCAAGTAAATTGACACGACTATAGGCTGACCATGACCAACATCACAAGCCAAGTAAAAGTAGCCGGTTTGCTATCCAGACCAATCAACATCTTTAATGGACTCCGACAAGGGGATGGTCTGGCTTGCATCCCGTTCAACCTGGTGTTGGAGAAAGCAATCCGTGACTCTGGCACGTCAACAAGAGGGACTATCGTCACCAAGTCCACCCAGATACTAGCTTACGCAGATGACATCGACACATCGGCAGAAGCCAACAAGCTGTCGATGTTGAGTGTCGATCCTAAGCTCGTAGAGGACGGACGTCGAGGTGCGCGCACAAATAATTAAACAAAAGCCAAAAAATAATTATTGCGCGTTGTTATCGCGAGTGCTTTAAGAAAAAATAATAATACACACTCGTTAGAGAAATTGGAAAAAAAACCCCTCACGTGTGTGTAAAAAAAAAAAAAAATATTCACTCGCGTCGTAGGATGAATGATAAAGATACCCACTCGCGCTGAGGAAGAAAAAAAATAAATAAAACGCATTCGCATAACAAATTATCCTCTAATCTGTCCCAAGACCTTTGTGCTTAACTGCCTCTTTCTTATCTAATGTAGGCATCGTATGACCATACAATGCTTGCGGTAAATAGATAAGGGCATCTGAATTTGTCCTATTGTGCTGAATGTTTAGATTGATTTTTTGTACACAGGCTGTCTTATGGGCATAACACCTAAGACAGTTTGATTATTACAGAAGTTAATTTGGATTTTCACTGCGCAGTTCGACTTAATCAGAGTTGTGTTTTTGTATGTAAGTATTTTTAAATGGTAAGTGATTTTTGTGTCGTGTATTCAAATGTTCGTGGTTTAAGAAAGAATTTCTTTTACGTGTACGTCTACACTGTTCAACACAGGCCAGCTGTTTTGGCATTAAGTGAAACTCAGGTTGGAGTAAATACTGATTTATCAGAATTTGCTCTACATGGGTATAGCTTGGTGCCATTACTCTTTCCCCATCATGGTCTCGTGGTCTATGTTAGGAATGATATTGCTTGCCAGAGCCTTCCCCAATATGGGCAATGTTCCAACACGGACTTTAACTTCTTATGGCTCAAATTCACTGTCCGCAAGCATGTCATTCATTATTGTTTTACTTACAGGAGTCCAAATCTTGACAGTAATTCGACTTGTAACGAGTTTGATGCACTGTCTGATTCCATCTCGAAAATTGTTTCCCTTTGTCCTCGCACTTAAATCGTTATTGCGGGCGATTTCAATGTACACAATTCCAACTGGCTCCGCTATTCTGGTCAGACAACACCCGAAGGAAGGTATGTCGAGCTCTTTGCCGGGTTACATCACCTTAACCAACTGATCGATGTGCCAACGCGTATACCGGATGTTGCTGGGCAAGCCGCCCATACTCTTGACTTGTTTCTTACTTCTCACCCTGATAAATATACCATTAGTGTAACTTCTCCATTTGGCACTTCAGACCATTGTATCATTTCAGCTAGTTTCTCATTCTCCACCCATCCAGTTAAAGAAAAACTTCCCACCAGGACCGTTTGGCAATACGAGAAAGCCAACTGGGACGGCCTGAATATCTTTTTCCGAAACTTTAACTGGTCACTATGCTTCCTCGATAGTGACATTGATGCCAGTGCTGAAATGATCACAAATGTGATTCTTCTAGGGATGCGTGCTTTTATTCCTAGCAGAGTAAAAAGCATCAAACCTAAAGACAAGTCTTGGTTTTATTCTGAGTGTAAAGAAGCTATCAGGCTCAAAGAAGTAAGTTTCCGATCTTACAAAGCCAACCCTACAGAGGAAAATCGGAAAAAGCACAAACAAGCAAGGAACTCATGCAACTCCGTTATTGAAAGAACCAATTTTTGCATGACCAAAAATTACGGCAAAAAATTCTGCAGTGTCCCAAAGGCAGTAAAAATGTTTGGTCATTTGTAAAAAATATAAAAAACTCCTCGACATCTTCGGTTCCAACGCTCATCGACAAAAACAAACCAATTGTTTACTCTTCAGAGAAGGCAAACTTGCTCGCCGCCCATTTCGCTGCCAGCTCCACGTTGCCTCAAAGCAACGTTGCCCCTCCTGTACTTGAGAATGTAAATTTTTCCATGGGACAGATTTTTTTCTGCACTCGTACAGTAGCAAGAGTTCTCAAAGATCTCGATATACACAAATCCGCTGGCCCGGATGGTATACCCCCGATTCTTCTGCAGAGGTGTTCTTCCACACTGGCAAAGCCACTGCGTAAGCTTTTACATCGCTCCTACTCTTCTGGAATCTTTCCTAGAAGATGGAAAACAGCATTTGTCCAGCCTGTCCCTAAGAAAGGTGACCCATCCTCCCCTTCCTCCTACCGACCCATAGCACTGACATCCCTTATTTCTAAGGTCATGGAAACTGATTAACCGTCAGCTTAAGGAATATCTCGAAGATCGAAAGCTTCTCCATGACCGTCAGTACGGCTTCCGCAGCAACCGTTCGACTGGTGATCTGATGGCATATCTCACCGAACAGTGAAACAAATCTTTACATCGCTTTGGTGAAAGTAAGATTATTGCTCTTGATATCTCCAAGGCATTTGACAGAGTTTGGCATGAAGCTCTTTTATCGAAAATGCGTGCTTTTGGGATCGATGATACACTTGTTCGTTGGATTAGAAGCTATCTTCTGGACCGTTCAATACAAGTTGTATTGGACGGATTCAAGTCTGATTCGCACAAAATAAATGCTGGTGTGCCCCAGGGCTCTGTTCTGTCTCCGACTCTTTTCTTGATTTTTATAAACGATCTTCTGTCTGTTACTTCTAATCCACTTAACTGTTTTGCTGACGACTCTACCCTCAGCTTTTCATATTCGTTCGATAAATCACGTCCTTCGCCTTCGGACGTACAATTGCAACGGTTCCATATGTCAAGCTCATTAAACTCCGATTTATACAGCATTGTCAAATTGGGTAATAGAAATCGTGTGGAGTTTAATGCTTCGAAAACTCAATGCTGTCTTCTGTCGTTAAAGCTAAACATTCCCCCAATGCCATTGTCCATGAATGGCACTTACATCGAAGAAACCGAAAAGCTCTCAGTACTCGGTATGTGTTTCAACGACGACCTCCGTTGGAACGACCATATATTTGAGATCGCTAAGAATGCTGCAAAGTGCTTAGGTTTTCTGTATCGGTGTAAGAAGTATTTTTCCCCATCTGATCTGGCTCTGTTCACTGTTCACTCGAAGTAGCCAGTTGCATTCCTCCCCTTAAAACTTTCGCCCGTAATACTCGTCTCGCAAGGAATGCTCATCAGTTCACCCTTAAGCCTAATTTTGGACGTACCGTGAAATATAGGGATTCTTTTTTTAGCTGAACGACACGAATTTGGAATAGTTTACCCGGCGGGATTTTCCCTTGCCATTTTGATCTACAAACATTCAAAACCAATGTTAATCGGCACCTCCTATCTCTCCCCTCCCTATCTTCGTAATGCCCGCGCAGTGTGTTCTACATTAAAAGGGAAACACATAATCCCTTGTGCGCGCGTTAATTATAAAAAAAAGAAAAGCTGTACAAGACTCCTTTACCCAGGTCGAGCAAGCGGCAAAATACCTGGGGCTTCACATAAATGAAGGAAAGACTAAGTACATGGCGGCAACGTCTGCGAGAAATGTTGGTACAACCATCAGGGTAGCGGAGCACGAACTTGAAGTAGTGCAGTCCTTTAACTATCTTGGGTTAAAAGTAGCAGCCGATATGGAGGAAGAAATACGCGGGCGGCTGCTGAAATCCAACAAAATCTACTATAGTCTGTCAAGGCTCTTTAAATCCAGAAACCTTACCATAAAAACCAAACTGCTGCTGTACAAGGCTATGGTCTTACCAGTACTCACATACGGATCCGAGACTTGGGTGCTTACAAAAAGGCACTCTGATCTCTTATCCGCGTTCGAGAGAAAAGTCTTACGGAGAATTGTTGGCCCCGTGTGTGAGGAAGGACGATTCCGGAGAAGATACAATCATGAATTGTATGAAATCTATCTCGAAGCAGATGTTGTTGAAAAAATAAAGCTCGGGAGACTCCAGTGGGCTGGATACCTAGCTCGCATGAGCGAAGAGGAACCAACTCGGAAAGTCTTTTGCGGTACTTTTTATGGTAGAAGACAACGTGGCAGACCTTTCTTACGTTGGAAGGATTGCGTAGACCAGGACGCCCGAAGCCTTGGGTTGCGCAATTGGATGGCGTCGGCCAGCAATCGGGATGTATGGAAAAATTTGTTGAAGGACCGGATCCCGGTTGTTGCGCCGATGATGATGATGATTCGTTTGCCATTCCTCAGAAGGAAAATTGAAATTTTATTTTAAGGCTTAAAAATAACGGTACCTGCCATATGACCGTTTAGGAAAAGATTATATTTCTCAAAAACGGCTCAAACGATTTTAATGACAATTTTTGAGAATGTTTTGTTGGTAATGGCTATGGTTATATCAGAACCAAATTTACTGGAAAATTCTATTAACAGTACCTTTCATATAGCTAACGGTTTTTTTTTAATTTTTAGTTTCTCTGTAATGGCTCTGGATTTCTGTAAAATTTTATATTTAAGAAGATTTAGGCAACCAAATTAATTCTGCATATCAAAATTTTGAATAACTTTTTTTTCTTATTAAAATTAATTTTTTTTGAAAAATCAATAAAAATAATCAACAAAAATTATTTTAAGTTTTATAATTAGATGTATATTAATAAATTCTAAAAAACTGCATAGCAAAATTAAAAAAAAAATCAGAAAAACTAAAAAACAGGATTTTATCAAAATCCGTCGTACAATTTTCGAAATACTTTTTTCCTAAATTCTTTATTTTACAAGACATGTGATGGCGTACACCATTTTTACTAAAACCGTTAAGTGTTGTGATTTGACAATTTTTACTTGCGATTATAGGTACTATAATGCGGAGGTGTGTTTTTTCATTTTTGCTCAAGGTCGAAAAATAACGGTACCTGCCATACAATTTTTAACAAAAAGTTTGATTTTCTCGAAAACGGCTCTAACGATTTTGATAAAACTTTTAGGGTGCTATTTTCTTACAACAATAAATCTTTAAGTTAGAATGAATTTTTCGAAATTTGTTCTATAACAGAACCTCTCATAGAACCGGTTTTTTCAAATGTGGTCTTATCGTTAACTATTATTCCGATTTCAATAAAATTTTGCACACAGTCATTTATAATTCAATTAATATTGCATTTCAAAACTTTCAAAAACTTTTTTTCGATTTTTTTTAAATTTTCTAAGAAAAATTGGTTTTCGAAATATTTTGAAACGGGTTGATTGAATTTTTTTAAATAAAATTTGGAAACTACAGATTTTCTTACAATGACAAACTAAAAAAAAATTAAAATATTTTTTCGAAAAGTTAAAAAAAAAAAATAAACGACTTTAAAAAGAAAACTGGTCGAACGATTTTCAATATTTGTACTTGCGATTAAGGCAAGTTTATTATTCGTGAATATAAAAAATTGAGATAACAATGAAACATGACATTACATTCTAAAAAAGTGATCGAGAAAAAATTTCTGTCTGTCTGTCTGTCTGTCTGTCTGTCTGTCTGTCTGTCTGTCTGTCAGTATGTATAACGAGCTGCAGCCTAAACGGCTTAAGCGATTATCTTGAAACTTGGTGTGAGAGATTATTTTGGTATTCCCCAGAGGGGAAATTGAAATTTAATTTTTAGGCCTAAAAATAAAGTACCTGCAGTTATGAAAAGTTTATGAAAAGTTTATTTTTCTCGAAAACCGCTTCAACGATTTTTGTTTATTTATTTATTAATTTATTTATTCGATAAATTCAAATCTCTTACATAGACTTTACAATCCTTTATAATTGCTCGAGTATATTTAGTTTAATTTTAGTTTTAATTGAATCTGACAATATTCTCAAAGTTTTAGTTAAAAACAGTATCCTATTAAAAAAAAAAAAAAAAGTTTAAAATAACTAAATTAGTTTTCATTTGTAGTCATATACTTAAACAAGACAGTCTCAAAATTAGGTGTGTCAATAAGTCTCCTGATGCTCTGTGGCAGTGAGTTAAACAATCTAATGGTATGGACGAAAAACTGCATTTCAGTTGTGCGGCATGTAAAGCGAGGTTGTATTAAGATAATAGAACGCGATGATTAACGGCACCTTTCATTTAAAGGTTTTTTTTAACTTTGGGCTTCCTCGATAACGGCTCTTTTGTCAAATTTTATATTTGAGAAGATCTAGATAGTTTAATTAATTCTGCATATCAAAATTTGTAATAACTTTTTTTTCTAATAAAAATTAATTTTTGAATTTTTTTTTGAAAAATCAATATTTTTAAAACTAATTAAATTAATTTATTCTAAATTTTATAATCACATGTATATTAATAAACTCTAAAAAACTGCCTACCAAAATTTAAAAAAAAATTAAAAAACAGGATTTTATCAAAACCGGTCCTACAATTTTCGAAATACTTTTTTCATAAATTCTTTATTATTTTAGAAGTCATTTTTACTAAAAACAGTTAGGTATTATCGTTTTTATACTTTTTATAAGTTCAAACTGTGCTATTTTCAACGTTAATGTTACTTGTTTCTTTTAAAGATCTTGTTTTCCAAAGTAATAAAGCACACAAGAGCAAGTACGTGCGACCCAGTCGTGCCCATTTTTTTTCTTCGACAGACATTTAATTTTCCAATTTTCTTGCATACTTAGTTTTTTCCGAGAAAACTCTTAAATTAATTAAAATAATTGCAATCTGGATCGCACGTACTTGCTCATATGTGCGGTCACATTGTAGAATAAAATTAAAGAAAATTAAAGATTTTTGTGACTTTTGATTGTTCGAATAAAGTACGTCAAATTGTATTGGGTGGAATAACTTAAACGGCATTTTATTTCTTTAGGAAATGTAAAAAAGTGTGAATTTTTTTTCAAAATTGTAGGAGCCGTTTTTAAATTAAACGGTTTTCTTAACAACTTTTTTTAAAAAAATTAAAAAAAATAATTCAAAAATACAAACTTAAGCACAAAAATAACGTACATTTAAAAACAAAATTTAAAAAAAAATTCACCTGCCCGTTAAAAATATTGATTTTTTCAAAAAAAATATTTAATTATTAAAAATACAAAAAAAAAGTTATAGAAAAAAAAAATTAATGCAACATTTTTTTGGCTGCCTACATCTTCTTGAATATCAATTTTGATTGTAATCAGAGCACCAGTTTTCGAGAAAGTCGAAGAAAAGAAACCGGTCTTAGCCCAGCATACATTTTTTTTCACCAATATATAATGCAAGTTAACACACATGATATCTCAATCATGCAAAGATGCAAAGTGCCACCAACCTCGCCGGAAACAGATTTAATAAACAAATTGATCGAAATCATAACAATAGTGCTGACTTGCACTCCTATGGTCCGTCGTTCCATTGGTCAACATCATTTAATTAAAACCATGCTCCCATTAGCATTATTAAAGCTAGCACCATCCACTCCGAATAACATCTTCACGTCCGATGCCCAAAAAGAAACATAATTACTCTTGGTATCCAAACAATGATAAAATCCTAATATAAACCATCATCTCTGTTGGTAGCGATATTGAATAGTTCATAAGCTAGCTTTAAGAATATATTGTACTTTACAGTTAGTCATGTTCTTAATCTGAGACCGACTAGATCGGTACAATAAAACATTTTTTAAAACTTGAGAATTTAATGAATTAAATTAATTGGGGGCTCAACCGGGATCGCGTTTTAACTTGACTTGAAAAAATAAAGTAAAGTGTTAATTCTTGCGATCGGCCATTCACATAAGATTTGAAAAAAAAAAATATAAAAAATATTTTTAATAAAAAAGTAAAATCAGTGATAAGTGCTATTTTTGCCAAATAAACAGCCAATTATCCTTCAAAGAAAGGAGAAAGTGCAAAAAAACCAAAAGAAACAGTTCATTGGACAAAAGTTCCAAGACACAAAGTTTCTAAAAGGAAACTAAATAAATAACTAAAGTGCTAAGTGCAATTAACCAGAAGAAGGAGAAGAAGCAGATATATACTCAACGGACAACAGATCCAGGAATCATCAAGCAGAATAGCTATCAACATATATTAATTTAAGTAAGAAAAATTATTTAAGAATATATTATAAATATATAAAGTGGCTTATATTTTAAATGTGGAAAAAGAAAAATAAAAGAAATAACTTCAAAGAATTAGAAAGTGCTAATAATATAGAACAAGTGATAGAAATTAAAGATTTAGAAAAAATTAAATTTGACATAAATTCTAAAAAAATTAAATTCGAAATGGCTCTCAATTCTAATAGTGTGTCTGCAGCAACTGTGGATCAAATGCTCGCAAGAGCTTTGCAAACAAATAATAATGAGGTCCAAAGATTGTTGCAAGAACAAGAAACAAAATATAAACTCAAAATTGATGTGTTAGAATCAATGGTTTCCGGATTAGGGCTTAATAATTCAGTAACTGAATTTTCTTGTCAAATAATTGACCCAAACATAAACTGCACAGAATCTCTTGAAATTATAAAGAGTCTACCTGAATTTTCGGGAACTCAGACTGCATACGTAAGTTGGCGTGAAGCTGCGCACAACTCAATGAAATTGTACAACATAGGAAGTAGTAGATACTTCGCCGCCCTTACTATATTAAGAAACAAAATAACACAACATGCAAACGACGTACTCACCAACCATGGTACAGTACTTAACTTTGAAGCCATAATGGCAAGACTCGATTTCGCGTATGCGGACAAACGTCCGGTACATGTAATAGAACAGGAATTGAGTATATTGCGACAGGGTTCGCTACGACTTATTGATTTTTACAACGAAGTTAATAAAAAATTGACATTACTGACCAACAAAACTATAATGACTCACGGTTCAAGTTCACCAGTCACCATTGAGTTAAATAATATTAACAGACGAAACGCTCTTCGTGTATTTATTACAGGCCTTAACGGTCAACTGTCACAAATACTGTTTTCACTCAACCCTCAAGATCTGCCAAATGCTTTAGCCAAAGCACAAGAACTTGAAAGTAATCACATTAGATCTAACTTTGCTTTACAATTTGGCCAACATAAAAATGAGAACAAAAACAACAGTAACGATAGGAATCATAATAACTTAAGATTCCCTAAAATAAATCAAACACAAAGACCAAATCAACATCAAAGACGGAACGACTACAGACAACTCCCACAATTATTTGAACCAATGGATCTTGGCAGTTCTCAGAATAGGCCAATACCACAGCAACAAACCCAAAACCCTTTTAAGCAAGTTGATAGGAATTTTAATAATAATAATTATGCGCCACGTTGGCAAAAACCGAATTTTAACACTTATAACAATAATACAAGACCTTTGTATAAGAGGGAAAGAGAGAGTGCACAGCATTCTATCCAACCACCTCCGGTAAAATTCGAGAGAGTTAATAACCTCAACGAAAACGAGGATTTTTTAGGAGAAAAGTGGGATTACCCCACTTACGAAGAAGAATAGGGAACAAAGTAATCAAAATACTTATAGATACCGGTGCCAGTAGCAATTACTGCCAACCAGGTATATTGAGTGACCCGATCACTCTACCTATACTAAAACGTGCCCGAACCGTGAACGGGGAAATAATAATTAATAAATGTCACGAAGCATTTATTTTAAACACTAAAACAAGATTTTATGTAATAAGAAATCTTGAATACGAAGCTCTAATAGGAGCAAATTTATTAAGTCTGGTCAATGCCAGAATAGATTTTAATGATAACACATTAAAATATAATAGTAAATCCGAAAAAATATATTTTGAGGAAGATTATAATATGATTAATCATATTCAGGGAAGTGATATATGTAAACAAGTGGATGAGATGATGAAGAAAATAAAAAGTATTCATTCAAACATTGATACCACATTGCCTTTTAGGACTGATGTTACAGCGGAAATCCGTACAAGTTCAGACCGTCCTATTTGGACTAAGCAATATCCTTATCCCTTAAGTGCAAACAAGTTCGTGAATAACGAAATTCATGATCTATTAAAAAAAAATATAATAAGGCCGTCAAAAAGTCCTTACAACTCGCCAGTTTGGGTTGTTCCAAAGAAAGGAACGAACGAGGATGGCACTCCCAAAAATCGTTTAGTTATTGATTATAAGAAATTAAACGAACAGACAATTTCGGATAAATATCCAATACCTGACACTAACGTCATATTATCTAATTTAGGAAAGGCAAAGTACTTTTCAACATTAGATCTTGAAAGTGGATTCCACCAAATAAAGATGAAGGAATCTGACATAGAAAAGACAAGCTTTAGTATTAATAATGGCAAGTATGAATATACAAGAATGCCTTTTGGATTGAAGAATGCGCCTTCAATATTCCAACGTGCTATGGATATTAAGACCTTATATAGGTAAATTCTGTCATGTTTATATAGATGATATAATTATATATTCAAATTCACTAGAAGAACATACAGGTCATCTAAACACGATTATTAATACTCTAAAAGAAGCAAACATGAAAATTTCAATAGAGAAATCTACCCTATATGAAGAAAAAGTAGATTTTTTAGGTTATGTCATCGGACATAATGTTATTAAAACCAATCCTAATAAGACACAAACCATAAAAGATTATCCTCAACCAAAAACCTTGAGGCAACTTAGATCATTCTTAGGAATGATAGGCTACTACAGGAAATTTATACGTAACTATGCGCAAATAGCGAAACCACTTACAAAATTCCTACAGAGCGAAAATGGACAAGTTTCCACACATGTCGCGAAGAAAACAGAAATTAATTTAGACAATGAAGGAATTAATGCTTTCGAAAGCCTTAAAAAACATTTAACTTCCGAAATCGAATTAAATCAACCCGATTACTCTAAACCATTCATTTTAACTACCGATGCCTCAGATGACGCAATTGGAGCTGTCTTATCACAAGATAAGAAACCGATTACCTTTATATCGAAAACGCTAGGAAAAACTGAAAGGAATTACGCGGCGAACGAAAAAGAGCTGTACGCTATCGTTTACGCTCTGAAAAACTTACGTAACTACCTATACGGTGTTACAAACATTGAGATCCATACGGATCACCAACCACTCACATTTGCGGTATCACCCCGCAACCCAAATGCCAAAATGAAACGATGGCATGCGCTTATCGAGGAATACGCACTAAAGATGGTTTACAAACCAGGAACAACCAATGTAGTTGCCGATGCATTGTCAAGGCAAAATCTGAATCAGATTACCGATAGCGATTCTATTGCAACGTTACACTCAGCCGAAAGTAGCGAGGAAGACGATATAGAAATTATCGAACGTCCTGTGAATATGTATAACCAACAAATAATTATAAACAAAGGTCTAGAAACGATTCATGACCAATTAATTCCTTTTTCTAACAAAAAAAGACATCTTATAACATATTCTAATCCCGAAGATATTATCCCTTTATTTAAAGAATACCTTAAGGAAGGTATTGTAGCATTATTCACTACTCCAGAGGTAGTATATGAAATCAAGAGTATACTAAAAAATAATTTTAAAAACAAATTCGTAAGAACAAAATTTTTTGCTAATGATATTACAAATAAGGATGATCAGACCTCTATAATAGAGCAGACTCATAACAGGGCACATAGAAATGCTCGGGAAAATATGAATCAAATTATAGTATTAATTTATTATTATTAAAAGTATTATTGGCCAAACATGCAAACCGAATTTTTACAATTTGCTAAAAATTGCGAAGTTTGCAATACGAACAAGTACAATAGACACCCCCACTTACATCCAATTGGCGAGGCGCCAATTCCTTTAAAAGAGGGAGAGACTGTACACATAGACGTTATGTTTGCAGAAAAATTACAATTCTTGACATGTATAGATGCATACTCTAAATTTATGATGATAAAAAATATTGACAACCGTCAAGATATGGCAAATAAAGTTTTAGAAATTTTACAGGTTTTCCCTGAATGCAAAAATATTATTTGTGACCAAGACGTAGCATTTACCTCTGCTGTCTTTACGACTCTTATGAAAAGATCAAATATTACAATATACTATACTCCTCCTTACCATAGTACAACAAACGGACAAATAGAGAGAGTCCTCGATGTTTGAAACAAGAACATAAATTACTTGATGCGATAGAAATTTACATAAGAGCTGCGAAAGAATACAATAAAACTATTCACTCTTCTACGCAGAAGAAACCAATAGAAATTCTTTATAACAAAACTTTTCATGAAGACGTTCCCTTTAAACTAGCTATAGCTCAAGATAAAATGCTTGACACACATAATAAGAAAAGAAAAACAAAAAAACTAGAACCAAATGACATAGTTTACCAAAAAATTACAGGAGTACGTAATAAGTTACAACCAAAGTTTAAGAAGAGAATTGTAGTACAGGATTTAGGAAATAAAATAAAGTTACGTAATAATAGAATTATCCACAAGGATAACCTTAAACTTTAAATTTTAGACAATGGACATCAAACTCGTCCTACTCATATTTGTAGTCCAGGCAAACGCCGATGTTATTGATTACACGAGAGAAAACTATCTGTTAGTAGAAGACAGTGAAGTCTTTATTTATGAAAACACTTCAAATATTTTTCATGTGACTAACCTCACAAAAATTAGAAATTTTCTGGACAATACACGTGAAAGGATAAGATTAGATCACGAAGAAGCATACGCTGACACACCTAGAGAAACTAGGCATGACAATAACTTACTTATAATAGAAACATTGCTGGACCAACTCACGATCACACGCTCCAAACGCGCCATAGAAACCTTAGGCACCATCTGGAAATGGATAGCTGGTTCTCCTGATCATGACGACGAACTAATCATTGAAAACAAAATAAACGATCTCATAACAAATAACAATAAACAGTTTGTAACTAATACAAAATTGTTTAAAGCAGTCAGCACGGTCACGCACACTATTAAAGACGAGTGGGTTAATGAAAAATGTAAAATTATTATTTTTGAATTACAGAACATGATAAATACTTTAACGTTAGCTAAAATAGAAATTCTAAGCCCAGCCATATTTAATATAAGAGATTTAAAAGAAATTATAAATCATGAAATTGTAAAAACATTTACTATAAGTGATCTAATAGATATATCAGAATTTAAAATTGCTCAAAAAGGAGAAATAATTGTTATATATATTAAGTATCCTATAATCTATAAAAAATGTAAATTATATGAAGCTAGAGCTATCAGTCAACAAGACGGAAAGCTAATTTTAGATAAAGAGATTATAAAATGTAATTCCAAATTTGTAAATGTTAAAAATTGTAAGAAAGAATTAGAGGACACATATTGTGAAATTAATAAAAACAAAAGTTGTTTATCTGAGTTGCTTAACGACCAGAAAACAAAATGTAATAAAATAAAAGAGAAAAACATAGACTTAGAAGAAATCAAAGATGGTGTTATTCTAATATCAGGACAGCATGCAGTCGACAATGTAACACTCGACGGGGTATATTTATTAAATTTCGAGAACTTCACTAACATAGATGGAAAGATCTATGACAACCCCACTAGAATCATACAAAACTACCTTAAGACTCATACAATTAACAAATACGAAATAGAAAACTATTACGAGTCACTAAATGAGAATCTAAAGTTTGAAAACATAAACCTACTTCAAAGTATAAAAACGGAAGTCGGCAATAATCCCATTATATCAACTATAGGTTTATTTTTCTTTGTAATACTCATACTTATACTTTTGGTACAGTATTCAAAACAAACAAGAATACCAAAACTCTCAGAAGATGAAATGATAAACCTAAGAGTAAACAAAATCATGACAATAGTCAGAAGAGAAGTTCCGGAGGAAACTTCTTAAAGAAAGAAGGGAGTTAACACACATGATATCTCAATCATGCAAAGATGCAAAGTGCCACCAACCTCGCCGGAAACAGATTTAATAAACAAATCGATCGAAATCATAACAATAGTGCTGACTTGCACTCCTATGGTCCGTCGTTCCATTGATCAACATCATTTAATTAAAACCATGCTCCCATTAGCATTATTAAAGCTAGCACCATCCACTCCGAATAACATCTTCACGTCCGATGCCCAAAAAGAAACATAATTACTCTTGGTATCCAAACAATGATAAAATCCTAATATAAACATCATCTCTGTTGGTAGCGATATTGAATAGTTCATAAGCTAGCTTTAAGAATATATTGTACTTTACAGTTAGTCATGTTCTTAATCTGAGACCGACTAGATCGGTACAATAAAACATTTTTTAAAACTTGAGAATTTAATGAATTAAATTAATTTGCATATCTACAATAGTGCACTGGTTTTTTTTATAAAAATTCTTGAAGCCGTGTACTCGGTTACCTAACCAGTTGTCAGGAAAGTCGATAACAAAATAAGCTCCTATGGGAAGTGCCAATTTTAGCCCACCGTCATAAGTTTTTTTTCCCAGTCGTTTTTGAGAAAAATAAGCTTTTATATAACGGCATGCACCGTTAATATTTCAGCTAAAAAGGAAATAAAAGAAATTCTCTGTCGAATGTCAAAATAAAGTTATAGGTATTCCAAATTTAAAGACGATTTGCCAAACGTTTAGTAGACGGACAGAATTTTGCTAGTGACTCAAATATGTTTCTCTATCAACTATCATCGTAATGTTATATTTGATTGTTATCTCATTTTTTTTCTGCACGAATGCATAACTTATACTTAGTACCTACCAACGTATAATCGCAAGTAAAAATTAAATAATGAGGTATTACAAATGTAAAAAAAACTGTCTATAGAAGACAGGTTGAAAAAAATATTTTGGTTTAACTATAAAATTCTTTCCCGCGAGCTAAGCTGGGTCTATGATATATAGGTACCTATCTGAATGGAAAGCTAAATTCAAAATAAAAATCCATTTCTGCAAGGACATGTGTATAAATACAGCAAGAAGTAAGTTTGTGTTTAAACTTTAAGAATGTACATACATATGTGTACCTAAATTTTTTGAAGACCTTAATAGTAAACAAAAATTGAAAATCCTAAAGAATTCGAATCAAAAGTCTGGTCAATGACGATGAAGAACCAGTTCTCGTCTATATAAAAAAAATGTAAACAATGAAAATGTTGGATCGTGTACAAATCCCAACAAAAAATTATTCGCCTCAGCTAAGCGAAACAAGATACTCAATTATTTCATGTTCGCCTTCTTGTTTCTTCTGCACATGCGCAGTAAACTAAGCACAAAGCATAACACTAAAAACCATGCTCTTTATTCATCTCTCACAACTTACCTTTGTATATATACTGCATATAGTACTATCATGGAGCATCATTTTTTAGTTCTGAATCAAGCCGCAATGAGGCGTGCTGAAATTGCCAATTGGTGTGAATATAAAGTAAGTACAGACAACAAAAGTGTATTAAATACTGGTAAAATATCGGTAAATATTCTTGTCTCCACTATTTAGAGTTAGTTCTGAATCAACCAGGAAGATGGCCAGACGAAAAATGATTACCATGAGAGTACTATAGAGAATGTATATACAATGAACTTACCCAGTTAGTAAACACACATGCCCCTTGGAACGCCACGGTCCACAGGTCGTCATGATAGTACTATAGCAGTCTATATACAATGGCAAATACCTCTATATAATCGGAACAGAGTTGAGTGAGTCTGTTCCTATAAGAAAGTGGACAGTTCTTCAAAAAATTTTCAAATACTATGTTTTTTTCTTTCTTCGATCTTATCCTGTTTATCTATTAAGACAACACTGTATTCTTTAAGACATTCTGTTTTTATATTACCCTAATTTAAGAAAAACATTTTTGTCTGTGGTACTAATAATGTTAACGTATAGTTTTTACTTGCGATTATAGGGACTATAAGGCAAGTTTAGGATTCCTGAATATAAAAAAAAATTGAAATAACCATCAAACATGACATTACGATCATAGAGAAGCCTAAAAAGGTCATTGGCAAAAAATGCCCGTCTGTCTGTCTGTCTGTCTGTCCGGGTGTATATCGAGCTGCAGCCTAAATGGGTTAAGCGATTGCCTTCAAATTTGGTATGTGCGATTCTTTTGGCATTCTTCAGAGGGGAAATTGAAATTCTATTTTTAGGGCTAAAAATACCGGTAGGTACTTGCCATACGTCCATTTAGGAAAAGGTTATTTTTCTCGAAAACAGCTCCAACGATTTTGATGAAAATTTTTGAGATTTGTTTTGTTGGTATTGACTATCATTATCAGAACCACACATACGGGAAAAGTCTATTAAAGGGACATATAACGGTTTTTTTAATATGTGGCTTTCTCGGTTACGGCTAATTGGATTTCTGTCAAATTTTATATTTAAGCAGATCTAGGTATCTTTAATAATTCTGCATATCAAAATTATGAACAACTTTTTTTTTCTAATTAAAATTAATTTTTGAATTCTTTTTTAAATCAATATTTTGAAAACTAACCAAAAAAAATTATTTTTAATTTTATAATCACATGTATACCAATAATCTCTAAAAAACTGCGTACCAAAATTAAAAAACAAATTTTTTTTCAAAAACACTAAAATAAAAAACTGCGATTTATTACAATCCGTCCTACAATTTTCAAAATACTTTTTTCATAAATTCTTTGTTATTTAAGACGTGAAGTGGCATACTTCATTTTTACTAAAAACCGTTAAGCAATGTGGTTTTGATAGTTCTTATAAGTTCAAACTGTGATGTTACTTTCAACGTAAATGTTATTTGTTTTTGTCAAAGATCTTGCCTTCCAAAGTAATTAGGTACATAAGAGCAAGTACGTGCGACTCAGTCGTGCCCAATTTTTTCTGTTGTCTTTAAGTTAAGCGACTTCTTCTCTTGAAATTATAACCACGACTGTGTGATGCATTTAAAAATGAAAATTGTTATTGCCCGAAAAAAATAAAATCACCTCACATGATAACTAACTGTTCTTATCATCATTCGATTTCGTTTCTTGTTCTCCCGTTTAAACCGTAAGCCACTACAACACAATGATTTAAACAATTTGTCATCAAGAGCAAAGAAATGTTATGTTAGTTTTTTTTGTTTAGCTCTAATTTTAAATTTTTGTTTTCTCCCTATGGCTTGCAGCTTCCCATATTATTATTATTATTATTATTATTATTATTATTATCTTTTATTAGCATATATTATGTTATTTAAATTACATGGTAATCTAAAAAAGTAATGAGCTTAGCTGCGAAGACTATTAGCTCTATGATAAAAATGAATATTGGTGTTTTGAAATATTTTAATTGTAAGAGGTTTCTTTGCGAAGTGAGGAAAGTTCAAAGTTCCACCACGGAACAATTCTGTTGTTTTTTGTCCACATGTAGGGTGTGTTTGAGGAATTGAAATGTTAGCCGCTGTTCGTATGGCTTTTTGTTTGTTTGTTTATAAATACTGTGAAGTTTTGGCCTGGGGTTCGACAAATAAAACTCAATCGAAATTCCAAAATAATAAAACAAATCTCTTTATTTTATGAAACACAACGTCTTTCAGTTTAAATATCAACAAATTTAACTTATTTCACTTATTCACAATTCAAATACGTTTTTATAATTCAACACTTTTTATTTAATCTCAATTCAATCACTTTTTACTAACGTTTCCAGTTGTTAACAATTCCACTTTCGAAAATAAACTGAACTCTCAATGCAATCTACACTTGTATTTATACAAGTTTACAAGCTTCTGGAAGCTTCTGTCTGGTTCTGGCATAATCTAAGCTTTCGGTACTAATTAGAGTCTCGAATTAGTACTTCAAGTTCGATTTAGTACTCAGTAAAGACATATTGCAAATATGTAGCATACTTTAAGGGGCATTTTCATTTTTGCCCGTGGTCCTCGTTGGATTCGGAAAACGACGTCATTAATGCGCGTAACTACTTGGTAGGGACCTTCCCAGTCCTGCTGAAGCTTGGGCGATTTTCCCTTTCTGCGATGTGGGTTATAAAGCCATACCAGATCTCCCTCATTGAATTCAGGTGCTTTTGCTCTCGCATCGTATCTGGTCGTCAGGCGGTCTCTCGCAATGTTTATATTGCCTTGGGTTCTTTGGTGTGTGTCGTTGATCCTTTTAATCGGGGCGCTCACTTTGTTCTGGTGCATTTGAGCACTTGCCTTGATTTTGGGTCCTTTACTAGCTTTGCACGTGGTGCACTTTCGACACCATCTCTCAACATCTTTTCTTACAGTTAACCAATAATAGCGTACCCGTACCTTTTTCCGTGTCTTGTTGATTCCTAACGTGGAACCACAAGCTGCATCTTAAAGGATCTTCCATTCGGCATTTCCCATTTTCTCCACAAAACACCTTCTTTTACATGGAGAGAGTCCCACTGCGCCCAGTATGCCTTTAAGGTAGGACTTCTGTCGGAGATGTCTCTTGCATTCGGCTTATCCATAGATTCCTTCCATACAAGAATCGGCTCGATGTCAGGATCTTCCTTTTGTGCATTACGAAGTTCTTCCACAGTCCAACCCTTTACAGGTTCAGCCCTTAGTCTCTGAACAGAAATACTTTCGTCCTTCTTAACGTTCAAACACCTAGGATGCGCTCTTTCTGAAGATGGCCGTAGGATTTCATCACTGCTTATGATTGTCCGAAGATTTACAGCATTCTCGTTTCCGTACACCATTGGAATCTCGACGATTGAATACCTTAACACCTGCATTCGAAAGTCTACCTCATGTGCCTTCATAAAATCCACACCTAGTATGCAGTCGTCGCATATGTCAGCTACCAAGAATGCATGTGAGAAGGTCAGCCCTGCCAGTTCTATCTTCAGAAGTACCTCTCCGTATACTTTTGCTACTTCTCCCGTAACTGCCTTCAGACTATTCCAGCTGGTGTTGTGTAGCCAGGACGTCTGGACAAGGCCTCTTCTAATTATGGAGGCCGTGGCACCCGTATCGATAGTGGCCACACATTTTCTGTTGGCGATGACTGTCTCCACTGTCAAACTCTGGTTGCAGCGTTTCGTTTGCGCAACTTGGATAATGGTCCAGGGGGCGTTCATTTCATCAACCGGCTTCTGCTCTGCAAAGTTGGTTCTTACGCGCTTTCCACACTGATGTATCCCCAAATCATGCACGGTAGTGTAAGCGATATCCCTGTCAGTAGGCCTTTTTCTCGTGCTATGTGAGCAGCTTACCTATGGAGATCTGCATTGTCGCTGCATTTCCTTTCTTCGTGGACCATTTGTTTACTCTTCAGAGAAGGCAAACTTGCTCGCCGCCCATTTAGCTGCTAGCTCCACGCTGCCGCATAGCAACGTTGCCCCTCCTGTACTTGAGAATGTAAATTTTTCCATGGGACAGATTTTTTTCCGCACTCGTACAGTAGCAAGAGTTCTCAAAGATCTCGATATACACAAATCCGCTGGCCCGGATGGTATACCCCCGATTCTTCTGAAGAGGTGCTCTTCCACACTGGCAAAGCCACTGCGTAAGCTTTTCCATCGCTCCTACTCTTCTGGAATCTTTCCTAGAAGATGGAAAACAGCATTTGTCCAGCCTGTCCCTAAGAAAGGTGACCCATCCTCCCCCTCCTCCTACCGACCCATAGCACTGACATCCCTTCTTTCTAAGGTCATGGAAACACTGATTAACCGTCAGCTTAAGGAATATCTCGAAGATCGTAAGCTTCTCAATGACCGTCAGTATGGCTTCCGCAGCAACCGTTCCACTGGTGATCTGATGGCATATCTCACCGAACAGTGGAACAAATCTTTACATCGCTTTGCTGAAAGTAAGATTATTGCTCTTGATATCTCCAAGGCATTTGATAGAGTTTGGCATGAAGCTCTCTTATCGAAAATGCTTGCTTTTGGGATCGATAATACTCTTGTTCGTTGGATTAGAAGCTATCTTCTGGACCGTTCAATACAAGTTGTATCGGACGATTTCAAGTCTGATTCCCATAAAATAAATACTGGTGTGCCCCAGGGCTCTGTTCTATCTCCGACTCTTTTCCTCATTTTTATAAATGATCTTCTGTCTGTTACTTCTAATCCACTTAACTATTTTGCTGACGACTCTACCCTCAGCTTTTCATATTCGTTCGATAATTCACGTCCTTCGCCTTCGGACGTACAATTGCAACGGTGCCGTATGTCAAGCTCATTAAATTCCGATTTATACAGCATTGTCAAATGGGGTAATAGGAATCGTGTGGAGTTTAATGCTTCGAAAACTCAATGCTGTCTTCTGTCGTTAAAGCTAAACATTCCCCCAATGCCATTGTCCATGAATGGCACTTACATCGAAGAAACCGAAAAGCTCTCAGTACTCGGTATGTGTGTCAACGACGACCTCCGTTGGAACGACCATATATTTGAAATCGCTAAGAATGCTGCTAAGTGCTTAGGTTTTCTGTATCGATGTAAGAAGTATTTTTCCCCATCTGATCTGGCTACAATTTATAAAGCGTTTATACGCCGTGAACTCGAGTATAACTCCCACCTGTGGGCAGGTGCTTCACAAACATCGCTTCACCTGCTTGATAGAATACAAAATCGAGCGTTAAGATTGATAGGAAATAGAACTGCCGCTGAAACAATTTCCCCTCTCGAACACCGACGCAATGTCGTTTCTTTTATAAAAAAATGTTCACTCGAGGTAGCCAGCTGCATTCCTCCACTTAAAAGTTTCGCCCGTAATACTCGTCTTGCTAGGAATGCCCATCAGTTCACCCTTGAGCCCAATTTCGGACGTACCGTGAAATATAGGGATTCTTTTTTTAGCCGTACAACACGACTTTGGAATGGTTTACCCGGCGAGATTTTCCCTTGCCATTTCAATTTGCAAACATTCAAAACCAATGTTAATCGACACCTCCTATCTCTTCCCTCCCTATCTTCCTAATGCCCGCGCAGTGTGTTACATTAAAAGGGAAACAAAAAGTCCCTTGTGCGCGCGTTAATTATAAAAAAAAAAAAAAAAAAAAAAATCGCTTGAATATTCCCGAACTTTCTGCTTTTTCAAAGAATCAAATTCCTTAGCCAGATGTTTGTACTGTTGCTCTACACTTACGAACTTTTCTTCCAAGTTTTCTATTTTGGCTTCGAATTTCTGATCGATTGTTTGAAGCCTTTTGTCGAAGAGAACATTCTGTGCATCGAGTTTGTTTTCGAGACCATCAAACTTGCTTTCGAGAACGTTCTTTTGGTCGTTTAGTTGCTGCTGGAGAATTTCCAACGAATTCTTCTGCTCATTCTTTTGTTCTTTGAGAACGTTCTCTTGTTTTTCGAGAACGTTCTCTTGTTCTTCGAGAACCTTCTTTTGTTCTTCGAATTTCGACAGAAGCAACTTCATGAAAGAAGGCATTTCATCGGCTGTACTTACTGTGCATTCTCTCCCTTGTTCTTCAACATCGAACAACATGGTATCGGGGTCTCCACCATCCTGAGTGATAGCATTCTGAAGTCGGAGCAATAGTTCCTTTTTCAGCCCCGAAGTCTGAAGATTTCGTTTTCCTAATTCTTCTTTCAACTCAGCTGTTGTCAATTGTTCTAATTTGCGACCCATTTTATGTAACTGAAACACAATTTTCGCAACACAGTCAGTTTTATTTTAATGTCTCTTCTAGAAAGATCTTGTTCCAACAATATTTTTAACAAAAATACTCGCTATTCACAGTTTTATAGCACAATCAGTTCAATAGTTTCTGGAAAATTCCACTTTCAAAATTAAATGAGTCACCGAAACTGTTTTAGAAAATGTCACTAAGGAATTTTCTACCACTTTACTGAGTTTTATCCCCAATTTCTGACACCAATGTGAAGTTTTGGCCTGGGTTGGGTTTATGAAACACAACGTCTTTCAGTTTAAATAACAGCGAATCTAACTTATTTCACTTATTCACAATTCAAATACGTTTTTATAATTCAACACTTTTTATTTAATCTCAATTCAATAACTTTTTACTAACGTTTCCAGTTGTTAACAATTCCACTTTCGAAAATAAACTGAACTCTCAATGCAATCTACTCTTGTATTTATACAAGTTTACAAGCTTCTGGAAGCTTCTGTCTGGTTCTGGCACAATCTAAGCTCTCGGTACTAATTCGAGTCTCGAATTAGTACTTTAAGTTCGATTTAGTACTCAGTTAAAACACATTGCAAATATGTATCATACTTTTAGGGGCATGGTTGTTGTACACAATGAATCCAACAGATGTCGTTAATTTACAAAATGTATCCTCCGAATATCTAAACTTGTTGCCACATCACAATACGTTAAAAGCTAACGTTAACACAACAATATTTTAATTTATATACCTACTTTAATATGCTTAAATATCTAAATTCTAAGTTAAATAAATACAAAGCCTTTGGAAAAAGAAATTATGTTTAAAGCCTTCGGATTTAAAGTTGTCATTTGAACAAAAAAAAAAGGTAAGAGAATTTATTAAAAGTTCTGATTAATTGATTAAGAGGACTGTTCTCGCCATAATTTGATCTGCTGAATATTGTGTAAAGAGGCAAATTTCTTCTTAAACTTGTCCGACTCAAATTCAAATTTATTCGACTTAGAGCTGTTCGTGATGAAATAGATCCATTCATTATTTTAGTTATAAAGCAGAACTGCAAATAATCTCTATGAACAGCAAGAGATGGGAGGTTTATCAGTTGTGGTCTTTGAATGTATGGAGGTAATATAATTCATTCAGACCAAGGGAGAAAACAAAGGGAAAATCTTAAAAATCTTCGTTGGATGCTTTCTATTCTATTAATGTGAATAGAGTAGTATGGTGACCATACAACGCAACCATATTCAAGGATTGGCCTTACAAATGAAACATAGAGAGTTTTGACAACATATGGATCACGAAACTCACGAGAAAATCTTTTGATGAACCCAAGTGTTTTGTTTGCTTTTTTTATTATGTGGTTATAGTGATCGATAAAAGATAGTTTCGGGTCTAATAGGATTCCAAGATCGGAAAAACTAGATAATTTACAACAAACTAGACGAATTCAACACATAGTTATAAATAAGTAAATTACGTTTGCGTGTGAAACACATTGTCTTACACTTGTCAATGTGTAAAAACAAACGATTATTAATGCACCATTCCCAAAATTAAATTAAATCGTGCTGCAGTTATTCACAGTCTGCGCTGTTGTCAATTGCTCGAAATATTTTTACGTCATCGGCATAAATTTATATCATTGAATGTTTAAAAACAGAAGGGAGATCCTTTAGGTATTGTGATGTGGCAACAAGTTTAGATATTCGGAGGATACATTTTGTAAATTAACCACATCTGTTGGATTCATTGTGTGCAACAACCATGCGCCTAAAAGTATGCTACATATTTCTTTTAACTGAGTACTAAATCGAACTTGAAGTACCGAAAGCTTAGATTGTGCCAGAACCAGACAGAAGCTTCCAGAAGATTGTAAACTTGTATAAATACAAGAGTAGATTGCATTGAAAGTTCACTTTATTTTCGAAAGTGGAATTGTTAACAACTGGAAACGTTAGTAAAAAGTGATTGAATTGAGATTAAATAAAAAGTGTTGAATTATAAAAACGAATTTCGATTGAGTTTTATTTGTCGAACCCCAGGCCAAAACTTCACATTGGTGTCAGAAATTGGGGATAAAACTCAGTAAAGTGCTAGAAAATTCCATAGTGACATTTTCAACAGTTTCGGTGACTCATTTAATTGTGAAAGTGGAATTATCCAGAAAATTGTGAATAGCGAGTATTTTTGTTAAAAATAGTGTTGGAACAAGATCTTTCTAGAAGAGACATTAAAATAAAACTGACTGTGTTGCGAAAATAGTGTTTCAGTTACATAAAATGGGTCGCAAATTAGAACAATTGACAACAGCCGAGTTGAAAGAAGAATTAGGAAAACGAAATCTTCAGACTTCGGGGCTGAAAAAGGAACTATTGTTCCGACTTCAGAATGCTATCACTCAGGATGGTGGAGACCCCGATACCATATTGTTCGATGTTGAAGAACAAGGAAGAGAATGCACAGTAAGTACAGCCGATGAAATTCTTGGTAGCCGACATATGCGACGAATGCATC
Organism: Platycheirus rosarum; assembly: GCA_963971375.1. Taxonomy (NCBI): domain Eukaryota; kingdom Metazoa; phylum Arthropoda; class Insecta; order Diptera; family Syrphidae; genus Platycheirus; species Platycheirus rosarum. The sequence goes on along the minus strand of OZ020511.1, from coordinate 9,385,496 downwards.
ATTGGAGTGGATTTCATGAAGGCGCATGAGGTAATCATAGACCTTCAAATGCAAGTGTTAAGGTATCGAACCGTTGAGATCCCTATGGTATACGGAAACGAGAACGCTGTGAATGTTCGGGCGGTTATAAGCAGAGATGAAGTCCTACCACCTTCTTCAGAGACAGTTCATTGGACGCGTTTGGAGGGTGATCCTGGGAACCACCGATTCTATTTCGTTGAAGCAGATGATAAAGAAGACTTTCCAAGCTATATCGTTGGAAAAAATTTAGTAGAACCAAAGAAAAACATGGTTCCGGTAAGGCTGATGAATCCGAACAAACACTCCGTCAAGCTCAGACAAGGAGAGGTGATTGGAAGATGCGTACCCATTGCAGCCATATCGACAACATCTGAGAGTGAATCTGCGAGTCCTGTTTCTGCAACGAAATTGGCTAAGGTATTTAATGCTATCCTCGGAAACTGTGAGCTAAATCAGGAGCAGAAAACCATGGCCAAAAATCTCATTGGCGAGTTTGCTGATATATTTGCATCGCAGGATGGAGACTATGGTCGAACACACCTAGTACAGCACCGAATAGACACGGGCGATAGCAGACCCATCCGACAACCTGCTAGAAGACTTCCATTGGCAAAACAGTCGGAAGTCGATGAGATGATATCAACCATGGAAAAAGACGGTCTAATCGAAAACTCAAAAAGTCCGTGGGCATCACCCGTTTTACTAGTGAAAAAGAAGGACGGCAGCACTCGATTCTGCGTGGATTACCGGAGGCTCAACGATGTCACCAAGAAGGACAGCTACCCCTTGCCTCGAGTAGATGACACCTTGGATACCCTTTCTGGAGGGAAATGGTTTTTCACCCTCGATCTAAAAAGTGGCTACTGGCAGGTACAGATCCATCCAGAAGACAAACAAAAGACCGCTTTCACAACGGGAAATGGACTATGGCAGTTTACCGTTATGCCATTTGGCTTGTGTAACGCTCCAGCCACTTTTGAGCGTTTAATGGAACTTGTGTTACAGGGTCCGACATGGAAAACCTGACTGGTGTACTTGGATGACGTCATCGTTGTGGGAAAGACGTTCGCTGAACATCGCGACAACTTGAGGGAGGTGTTTACACGACTTCGAACTGCACATTTGAAACTAAATCCAAAGAAATGTGCTCTGTTCAAAGCTGAGGTGAAATATTTGGGACATGTGATATCATCAAATGGAGTAAACACTGACCCGGAGAAAATCGAAACCGTGAGAAATTGGCCAGTTCCCGAAGATAAACACTAGCTGAGGAGCTTTCTAGGTCTCGCCACTTATTACATGAGGTTCGTCAAAGATTTTGCCGGAATCGCAAAGTATCTGCACCAGCTAACTGAGAAGGGTAGACTATTTAAATGGTCAGGTGAGTGCGAAAGAAGCTTTCAACATCTAAAACAGCGACTTTGTGAGGCACCAATACTAGCTTACCCCACCCCTGGCAAGACATTTATTGTGGACGCGGATGCTAATAACGTGGGTGTTGGAGCAGTTCTGTCGCAGATACACGATGGGCAGGAGAAAGTGGTAGCCTATTTCAGCAAAGTTCTGTCGCGACCAGAGAGAAACTACTGTGTAACCAGACGGGAACTCCTTGCTCTGTTACTGGCGACAAAACATTTCCATAAATATCTGTATGGACAGAGATTCATCCTGCGTACCGATCACGCCGCTTTAAAATGGTTGCTACAGTTCAAAAATCCTGAGGGGCAAGTAGCAAGATGAATCGAACGATTGCAGACTTACGACTTCGAAGTACAGCATCGCAAAGGAAGACTGCACTGCAATGCGGACGCGCTTTCCCGCAGACCATGTGAGCCCAGTTGCAAACATTGTGCGCGAAAAGAGGAAAATGACGAAGGTATATCTGTCCAGAGAATAAGAGCCGAACCTGTAGAGGGTTGGAGTGCCGAAGAAATTCGTAATGCACAAAAAGAAGACCCTGATATCGAGCCAATCCTTGCATGGAAGGAATCTATGGAGAAACCAAACGCAAGAGACATCTCCGACAGAATTCCTACTTTAAAGGCATACTGGGCGCAGTGGGACTCTCTTCATGTGGAAGATGGTGTTTTGCGAAGAAAATGGGAAATGCCGGATTGAAGATCCTTTAAGATGCAGCTTGTGGTTCCACGATCGAAAGTAGAGGAGATCCTACGAGAAATGCATGCTGGAGTATCCGGTGGGCACTTGGGAGTCAACAAAACACTGGAAAAGGTACGGGAACGCTTTTATTGGCTAAGCGCGAGAAACGATGTAGAGAGCTGGTGTCGAAAGTGCACAACATGCGCAGCTAGCAAGGGACCCAAAGTCAAAACACGAGGTAAAATGCACCAGTACAACGTGAGCGCCCCGTTTGAAAGAATCGCCGTTGACATCACAGGCCCGTTCCCGGAAACTGAAAACGGTAGCCGTTACATCCTTGTTGTCATGGACTACTTCAGCAAGTGGCCGGAGGCTTTTGCGATACCCAATCAAGAACCTAAGACCGTTGTCGAGCAGATAGTGGACCACTGGGTCTGCAGGTTCGGGGTGCCTATGGAATTGCATTCCGACCAAGGGCGAAACTTCGAGTCGAAGGTATTCCAGGAAGTATGCGCATCACTCGGGTTAAAGAAAACAAGGACAACACCTCTTCATCCACAGTCTGATGGAATGGTAGAAAGATTTAACAAGACCTTGAAGGAACATCTGTTTAAAGTCGTGAACGAGAACCAACGGGATTGGGATCGGCGAATTCCTTTATTTCTTATGGCCTACCGGAAAGCGGTTCATAGTACAACTGGATACACTCCATCCGAAATTCTATTTGGACGAACTGCCCGGCTTCCAAGTGAGCTAAGATTCGGATTTCCTATTGAAGACCCAAAATGCGAAGAGGACTACATGTTAGATCTTAGAGAAAGGATCAACGACATTCACCAGAGAACAAGAAACAACATAAAAGTTGCGAGTGACCGCATGAAGACCAGATACGATGCGAGTGCAACAGCACCTGAATTCAATGAGAGAGATCTGGTATGGCTTTATAACCAACATCGCAGAAAGGGAAAATCGCCCAAGCTTTGGCAGGACTGGTGAGGTCCCTACCAAGTAGTTACGCGCATTAATGACGTCGTTTTCCGAATCCAACTAGGACCAAGAGCAAAAATGAAAATTGTCCATGTGGATCGACTGCATCGTTACCACGGAAACAATGATGATGTACTTGTTCGGGACGAACAAAACTAAGAGGGGGACAATGTGATGTGGCAACAAGTTTAGATATTCGGAGGATACATTTTGTAAATTAACGCCATCTGTTGGATTCATTGTGTACAACAACCAACATTCATTGTGTACAACAACCATGCGCCTAAAAGTATGATACATATTTGTTTTAACTGAGTACTAAATCGAACTTGAAGTACCGAAAGCTTATATTGTGCCAGACCCAGACAGAAGCTTCCAGAAGCTTGTAAACTTGTATAAATACAAGAGTAGATTGCATTGAAAGTTCAGTTTATTTTATTTTCGAAAGTGGAATTGTTAACAACTGGAAACGTTAGTAAAAAGTGATTGAATTGTGAATAAATGAAATAAGTTAAATTTGGTGTTATATAAACTGAAAGACATTGTGTTTCATAAAATAAAGAGATTTGTTTTATTATTTTGGAATTTCGATTGAGTTTTATTTGTCGAACCCCAGGCCAAAACTTCACAATATGAAGCAATCCATAAGACAAAGCCGTCGTTAAGTCCAATTTTTTTTAATTTGTGTAAAAGTATTTAATTACTCAATTTGTCAAAAGCTTTACTGAAGTCTGTAAAAATGCAATCTACTTGCAAGTGTTTTTCAAAAGCATCTTTTTTATGGATTGGCGTTAAAAAAGACTATTTCTAGAGAGAAGGAAATTTGGAACTTTGAAGTGATTCATTGAAAAGAATAAATAGCGGATAAGATAGGTAAGACACACATTTCCTTAACATATATGACGTGACGGTACACCATCTGGACCGGGACTGAAACATTCATCAAGTTTTAGAATATTATCATGTACGGAAACTTCGGAGATGGAAAAGTTTATGTAATTAAGATGTGTGTATTGTTGAGTATTAAAAGAAATAGGAAGGAAGTGCTTTGCGAAGGAAAGTCTTCAAAGGCACTTTTAAAATAATCCGCTTTTTGTAACAAAGCTGCTTCTTTGTTAGTATTTGTGGAAGAGATTTCATCAGAGAGATATTCATTGATTTTATTGTTAAATAAGGACCAGTTAGCATTGTTAGTTTTGAATTTGGCTGTGAAAACATTGTCAGTGATTGTGTGCACAATCATAACCGAGGTTACGGTGGGAAAGTGGTCACTATTGTGAAGATCGTTTAGGGTTTTCCAGGAAGAGGATGGAAGAAGTTGGGTGGAATAGCAGGTTATATCTATATGAGTGAATGTATTATGTGTTGAAAGATGTGTGGGAGAGCCATCATTTAGCAGAGTAAGGTTAGAGCTAAGAAGAAAATCTTCAAAAATTGCACCTCTAGAGTTTGTATGCTCCACGAATTGACATCACCACCATAGATAAATGGTGAATTGGTTTGATTGACAATGTTGTGTAAATCGCTTGTTTGGAAGTTTTCGTGTGGATGGATGTAAAAACCAATATAGGTGATTCTCCTCAATTCGAATTCACAGCCGATTGCTTGTGATTGCAACTTACGTTTGATTTTGATGTATAGGATTGAGTGTTTGTTTTAATTGGTTGTCAGGTGTGAGCGTTTGAGTTGGGTTTAATGTGGTTGTTGTTGATGTTGTAGGTGTTAGGTTGGATGTACTTGTGTTTGATAGAGAGATTGGAGGTGTACGGGGAGGTCTATTTGTCAATAGATCGTTTGGTTGTTTTGGATTGCTTTGTTTTAATCTTTCAGCAAATGAGGGAAGAGAGGGTGTTGTTTGTGTTGATCTTTAGAAATTCGTTTTGCTTCGCCAACGGAGCATTTATTGTCTTATATTGTCTATCGCTTTTTTAAGTAGGAATGGGCTGACATTAGTGATGGGGTTATATGTATTTTTAGGAGCGATAATTATAAATTTAGGATTATTAAAGTTCGTTCTAGCGGGCAAGGGAGGGAAATTGATCGGTATGGGATTCTTTTCTTGTTTTTTATTTGGACGTGAGTCGAAAATAGATTCTGTGTCTAGATCACCATAACGGTTAGTTCTATTCGGCCCGGTGGCCATAATTGCGCGTGGGGAAGACACTAGCTTAGTAAAAGAAAATGGAAAGTGATTGGAATAGGAGATAAGAAAAGCTATAGGTACAACGGGAGAAACCGGTTTGCACACAAGAGCAAGAATTAAAGACACACAATATTCCGAGAACGATGCTAACTGTTCAGAATCTTGTCGGTGACCGTCTCATATTATATTTGATACGACGATATGAGTATTAGGCGGATTAAAACGAATGAAAGCCCCATACGACGGTTTTTTTTTTCTTCGGATTTCTCTGAGAAGTGTATACCCTATTACAATCAAATTTGATATTCAAGTAGATGATGGTAGCCAAAGTAATTCAACATAAAAACTTTTGGAATACATTTTTTTTAAATAATTTTTTTTTAATTTTTTTTTTTTTTTTTTTTTTGAAAAATCAATATTTTAAAAACGGGAAAGTGGATTTTTTTTAAATTTTGTTTTTAAATGAAATTTATTGTTGTGCTTAATTTCGCATTCTATAATTAATTTTTTTAAAAGTTGTTAAATAAAAACCGTTCCTACGATATTAAAAAAGTCACAGATTTTCACATTTTTTAATGCAATAAAATCGCGTCTGAATTTTGCGGCTGAAAACTGTTTTACGTACCTACTTTTTTCAAACAATCGAAAGTCTAAAAAATCGAAAAATTGAAGTTCCGTTAATATTTTTTCAAATCTTATTCGGCGCCCATAAGAGCAAGTACATGTGATGCAGTGGTGCAATTTATTTTTGTATGTGCACAGTGGAGCATAAACAATTTTCTTAGATTTGTTTGAAAATAATTAGGTTATTTTTTTTAAAGTATTAATAACTTTTTAGAGGGATACCGGTTGAGCCCCATATACTTGACCAAATGTCAAACAAAGTATACTACTTGTGATTAGCTCCACATTAAATTCAATTTTTTCTTAGTAATAATAAGTTTTAATTTTGAAAAGTTGTAATTATTTGTACGTAACAACAAACTGTTTTCAAATTCCGTTTTTATTTCGTGAAAGGCTATAATTTTAGTTTAAATAAAAGTGAAAATAAAACATGTCAAATTCTAACCTCAAAATCGGTGAAAGGAATTTGCGCTCCAATCTTAGCGACGTCTCCACCGGCTCTCCACTAAGTTCTCCTTTAGGAGCGTCTTCTTCGTCAAGACTCTGGGACAAAATAGAGACTCGGTTAAACGACTTAACCAAAACACTGATCGATACAATTCTAACAACTTTAAAAAAGGAATTAAGTATTATCACACAATCTTTTAATGAACGCCTCGATGAAATTGAAACAAGCTTCACAACCCGTATAGTTACACTCGAAAAGGATTTCAGTGATCAACTTGGTCAGAACCAAGTTTATAGATAAACAATTTAATTTTTAAATGCGAATCCAAGCTTGTTACTTTTGAAAATCACTGTCACTCTTCTTAAAGCACAGATAATTGAAAACGACAACTCTCAATTTAAAGCACAGATCGACGCTTTGGCACGGAAAAATATTGCTTGCGATCTTGTTTTACACGGTATTCCCTCTTCTCGAAATGAAAATCTTTATGAAATTTTCAACAAATTTTGCACGAAAATTGGTATACCGCCGACTCGACCGAACTACATGCTACGCAATACACCAAAAAACAACAATACTTCCAGCGCAATAATCGTTAAGCTTCCGCACGGAAATGAAAAAAACTATGTTCTGAAGAAAGTAAATGACTTCTACAAAACAAGCTCCCGTTCAGTGACCCTTCATGACCTAGGCTTTGGAAATAGCAACAAATTTGTGAGAGCGTATGAAAGCCTTACAAAACAGAATCATGCTCTTTTCCGAAAAACTAATGACCTTCGCAAAAAAAAACTACTTCATTCTGTGTTTACTAGGTACGGAAGGGTCTAAGTCAGACAAGTAGCTGATAAGAAACCAATTTGTGTCACTAGTATACCTCATTTACAATCAATTATGGACACAGTTGCTGCGTTGGTTGGTAGTGCTGTTGCGCAGGGATGTGGGGACGTTGACTTGCTTCGAGGAGATACTGTTTGCTTGATGTAGTTGCCGACGCTGTTGTTGCTGCTGGGGAAGGTGCTGTATGCATTTCTTCATACAATGTTGACATTTTATAATGTTCTATATGTATGTATGTTTATAAACAAAATCTTTAAATTGATTTTTGGTTAATTAAGAATTGGAAACAAATAAGAAAACAACTGCCTTAACTTTATATTTGAATTTTATGTACTAAGGCTATTTAATTTGAAAATTGAATTTAATTGAAAACTAAAAAATTTAAACACTTGAAATTATTTCGACTAATTTATATTTTTAGTTTAAAAAATTTCTTCTTTCATTGGTAGATGAGTTTTTAAGATACATAAAAATTATGCTTGGTAAAAACCCAAATAACATAAGATCTATTTGCAATGTTCTGTGTAGTATACATAATGGATTAAATGTATGTCACCTTAATGCTGGAAGCATTCCTTCTAAATACACTGTCCTTTTCCAAATGTTAAGTAGCTCTAATTTGGACGTTATAATGGTATCCGAATCATGGTTAAATAAATCTATTTCTTCACAATTGATACATTTTTCAGGGTACTGTTTAGAAGTGATCGTGGCTCTCGGGGTGGTGGTGTTTGCATATATGTTAAAGAAAATATAGCATCAAAAGTTATGTACTCGTCTACAAAATTAACCTTTGGAATTCTTATTGTACGAAATAGTAGTGGTGTATTGCCCACCTTGTACATTCAAGAAGGAGAATTTAAATGAACTTGAAAACACTTTACTCCGTTTGAATTCTAAGTACTGTGATGTTCTAGTCGGAGATGATTTTAATGTAAATCTACTTGTTGAAAATACTACAACACGTCTTTTTAACTATTTTTGTGACAAATTTAGTCTATTTGTTGTAAACAAACGATGGCCTACATGTTTTCAGTCAGTGTTGAATCCGTCACTAATTGATATATTTTTGACTACTTCTAAAAATAAAGTTTTATGTAACGACCAAATTAGGCTGACTTCGGACTTTATTCACGATTTAATTTTCTGTTCTTTTCATTTTAATACGAGAAGCATACGTGATCCAAAATCTTTTAGCTACCGGTCATATCGATCTTTTAACTTTGTAGATATTCAAAATAATGTTGCATATGATTATTGGTATGATATGTTATACACAGTTGATGTTAATAGTAAAGTTTTGTTATTCAACAATTTGCTGCAAATCCTTTTTGACAATTATGTTCCAATCGTTACCAAACAAGTTAAAAAATCAAGAGTTTGCCCCTGGTACAGTAGCGATATCGAAGCACAAATAAAGGAAAGAGAGCGTTTCTATAAAAAAAATACAAAAAAAACCCTTCGGAGTATAATAGACGTCAATACATTTTTGCTCGAAATAAAGTAGTTTTGCTTATTCGTTTAACCAAGAAAATATATTTTTTGAAAAAACTCGATGTTTCGTTAAACTCAAAAGTGCTCTGGAAAAACCTTAAAGATATTGGTGTTACTGGAAGCAAAAATTCATCAAATTGTTCACTAAATCCTGAATTAATGAGGTCATTTTATGCTCCTCCTCTGCTTAATATGAATGTGCCTTTAATCTTGCCAGGAAATGATGCTGGCTTATTTTCTTTTAACTGTGTGGATGTTAATAAGATTTTAAGTGCTATCGGGTCAATTAAATCTAATGCAATCGGCTCTGACAATGTTTCACCGAAATTTATTCGGTTAATTTTACCTATTGTTCTTCCACCTTTGAAACATATTATTAACGCTTGCATCTATAGAAGTCAGTTTCCTGATCCAATTCCAAAAAAACGTAATCCAATGAAACCTTCTGATTTCAGAATTAGTTTGCTACCTTTTTTTGGTAAAGTTTTTGAACGGCTGATGGCTGATCAAATTTTGAACTACATTCAAGCCAACAACAAGCTTTGTAAATGGCAGTCGGGTTTTCGCAACAAATACAGTTGTGAAACTGCAGTTGTAAAGGTCACATCTGATTTTTGTGTTGCACTTGATAGTAATCTTTTCGGTACTATGGTCCTTTTAGATTTCTCAAAAGCTTTTGATTGTATTGATCATCAAATTTTAATTTCTAAACTTTGTAATAATTTCAGTTTCTCTAGTACTGCTCTTAAGCTATTGAGGAACTATCTCTATAACAGGCTTCAAAAAATAACGACTGACGAAGGTTCTTCTAGCCCATTTATTGTCAACTGCGGGGTGCCACAAGGGTCAATACTGGGCCACTTCTTTTTTCCCTTTTTATTAATGACTTACCTGAAATTGTTAACAATTGCTACGTTCATATGTATGCACACGATGTTTTGTTGTATATTTTTCGTAAAATTGGTTTGATGGAAGATTGTGTTGCTCGTATCAACGAAGATTTGGTAAATATACAAAACTAGGCTAACCTAAATAAACTTCAACTTAATCCGTCAAAAACACTATGTATGGTCTGCTCAAGACATGAAGTTTATAATATGGATCTACCAGCGATTGTTTTAAATACACAGGCTATTGAATATGTTCGCCAAGTTAAATACCTAGGTTTTCTATTAATCATAAATTGACATGTTGTGATGCAATATCAGAATCTATTAGACGAATTTACTGTGGCTTACGTTCCCTGAGGTCTTCTTCCCATATATTGGACACTAATTTAAAAAAACATTTCGTTAAAAGCCATTATATTACCCTTTTTCACTTAAAACTGCGCCGTCTACCCTAATCTAGATTACGAATGTAAACGTAAACTTAATGTAGCGTTTAATGACTGCCTACGTTTCATCCATAACACTCCTAGATATGAAAGTGTTTCAATTTTTCATGATTCTTTGATGGGATTGAGCTTAGATAAATATATTATGTTTCGTAATATTATTGTTCTTCATAACATTTTTCATGAAATGTGTCCTGGGTACTTAGGAGAAATGCTTCAATTTGCACAGTCTCAAAGAGGACTTCAACTGATTTTGCTTCGATTTCCATTGAATTGTATCTGTCAACTTTATTTTTTATTATATTTTTTCTTTTTAGTTGCATATTTATTATTTTGTGTTCATATTTAAAATTTGTTTTGCTTTATTTTCTATGTTAATTTATTAATTGTGTAATAATTATAAAATTGTTTAGTTACTTTTATTTCTTTTGTAAATTTGTTTAGATACTATAAAAAGATTGAATCTTACTGTATCATGTAAAGATTTTTTAATGCAAATACAAATACAAATACAAATACAAATACATTTGTGGGATACTGTTTCCAAAAATAAAAAAATATCAAACTATTAGTGTAGGTGTTTTACAGTTTATTTGTTATTTTCTTATTATTTATTATTTATTTAATTAATTATTCCACGCTTTCAAAGAGAAACACCCTCTTTACAAACAAGGCTCTACGTTAACAGCTCCTCGTCCATGGTGGTTTCTTTTAGACTAGACTGATTCAGTGATTCGCTCTCCTCTTATCGCCAATCCTAACCCAATAATTTTTTCGTGAGGAACTACAAAGAACGATTATTAATATGGCATCCCAAGTCTTCCAAACAGAGGGTAGATTGGTACGATATTGAATCCCAATTTCGATCAGTTCGCAGGAACATATTAAATAATTAATCTTGACCAACGCAATATTATAAGTGAACTTGACAAGATCTCTGACGTGGTAAGAAGCCTACGTAAATTCTCTGGGCAACCAGGTGAATTTAGTTCATGGTGCAAAAGCGGCGAAAGAGTTCTAAATATTTATTATTCGATAAAAAGGATCTGCTAAATACTTTGGTATCATAAACTTAATACGCAATAAGATTATTGGTCACGCTGACCACATCCTCGAATCATATAAGCCGTGTTTTTTTTTTGGAAAAACTATTAGCAGTGAAGTTGGATTTCCCAAAAAAAAAAACGCATAGGCAGGCGCCTGCTCTCTTATGTCAAAATTGACTTCTCGCCTACTTAAAGCAACGGGGTTTGTTCGTAGAATCCGGTATTTGTCATAAAAGTTTATGGATGATGATATGACAATTGTGCTTGGTGGTTGGGATTTGTTACAAAAATCAAAACTATGAATATTCAAAGCTGAAGCTGGGCCCTGGCATTTTTTTTTTTTTTTTTTTTATAATTAATGCGCGCACAAGGGACTTTTTTGTTTAAATGTAACACACTGCGAAGAAGTGTGAATTTTTTTTCAAAATCGTTAGAGCCGCTTTTAAATAAAACGGTTTTTTTATAAACTTTTTTTTAAAAATTTAAAAAAATAATTCAAGAATACAAACTTAAACACAAAAATAACGTACATTTAAAAACAAAATTAAAAAATAATTCACGTACCCGTTTTCAAAATATTGATTTTTCAAAAAAAAATTTTTTTAAATTATTAAAAATACAAAAAAAAGTTTTCAAAAAAAATTAATGCAAAGTTACTCAAGCTACCTACATCTTCTTAAGTCTAAATTTTGATTGTAATCGGATCACCGGTTTTCGAAAAAGCCGAAGAAAAAAAACCGGTCCTATGGGAGGTACTGTTTTTAGCCCACCATATTAATTTTTTTTTTCACCAAAATATAATGCATACCTACAGTAGTATACTGATTTTTTTTTATAAAAATTCTTGGAGCCGTTTTCAGGAAAAATGAGCTTTTACATAACGGTTATATGACAGGTACCGTTAATTTTTGACCTAAAACAAAAATTGAAAAAAGTCCTCTGTAGAATGTGAAAAGAACCTTAAGTTCAAAATTTGAAGACGATTGGCCCAACCGTTTAGGCTGCAACATTGTATATACATTCTCTATAGTACTCTCATGGTGGTCATTTTTCGTCTGGCCATCTTCCTGGTTGATTCAGAACTAACTCTAAATAGTGGAGACAAGAATATTTACCGATATTTTACCAGTATTTAATACACTTTTGTTGTCTGTACTTACTTTATATTCACACCAATTGGCAATTTCAGCACGCCTCATTGCGGCTTGATTCAGAACTAAAAAATGATGCTCCATGATAGTACTATATGCAGTGTATATACAAAGGCTGCAGTCCAAAATACATCCGTACAGACAGACAGACAAACAGACAGACAGACAGACAGACGGACAGAATTTTGCCAGAAATTCAAATATTTGTCTCTATCATCGTAATGTCATGTTTGATAGTTATCTAAATTTTTTTAATCTGCACGAATGCATAACTTGCATTATAGTACCTATAATCGCAAGTAAAAACCAACGGAATATGGATTTCCGGAGAAAAAGTAAATAATAAACTTTGAAATTTTATAATATTAACCAAAATCCGCGAGATAAGTTATCCGTTCATTGTCAAGCGTTATCTAACTTTAAAACAAGTTTATTATAAGGAATTGTGAGTTAAAATATGTGTTACTGTTGTTTCGCCTTTATTTTGTATTTTGTGTTTATTATTAGGACTGCTAATATATTAAAATTAAAATTTGTTTGTTGTTTTGTTTGTTTGTTTGTTCGTATGTAATGCGCTGCCATACTGTTCAATCAATTGTAATGAAACTTTTTCAGCTTATGGGAACGTTATAATTAAATAATAATATAATAAATAAATAATATGATGGCTAGCAATAGTAAATTACAAATCAATAAATTACTAAAAGAAAAGGGAAATATGAATCTATCTCACACCATAAAGAGTATTGATAGCATTGTTCAAATAATTCTCTACAGGTTGCATTACTAAAGTACTTCGTTACGAGATTAAGAAATGTGAATAATTTTTTTAGAAAGATTCAACCAACTATGTTTCCGTTTACACACACGAACATTGTATATACATTTTCTATGCAGTGTATATACAAAGACATGAACCATTTCATTTAAAAAAGTTCTTAAAATACTATGAGGTTTGTTAAAACTCAGCACTGGATGACGATGCATCTTATCAACTTAATGGACTTAAGGGATAATATATGTCTTACTCTGCATAATTGAGACAAACGGGATCTGGGAACTTTGGAATATCAATTAACATCTCTAGATCATGGCAATCATTTCGTACAAGAGTCTTATTAGTTAGTCTATTCCCACCTTTCGCTTATTCTTAACAAAACATCTTCCATGTGAAAACCCATACAGAAGCTCTAAATATATTAATGCTATCCTACAGAGATAAGGCCTTAGACACTTTTATAAGGGGTCTCAAAGGTGATTTGACAAACTTCTTGGCATAAAAGAACCGTCAGACCTACCGCAAGCACTATATTTGTGCTTTAAACTAGAAAACCAAATTTATCGTGCGCAGTATGCGCAGCTTATAGTAATACGGAGAAGTTTAGTAGTCCAATACCACTAGAAATTTCTCCCAGAAGATTAAATAATAATAATTTATACAAAAATAATACCCCGTTTTATTCACAACTTGCTTAATTTCCCCAGTAAGTTAAAAAAACAATATCCATCGCCCATTCCCGTTCAAAAATACCTTTCCCAGACAACTCAACAATAATAGATTTTAAACCAAACAACAAGTAAATAGTCTTAAACCGCCTCCAAGGATAACAAACCATACCATCGCGAATTTATTCGGAATAAAAGACGTACAAATTAAATTCTTTACTTTATAAAACAAAACTAACCAAGGAAGAAATTACAAATGCAATTTATGCAATAGAACTTAGCAAAAATGAATATGTATTGTCAATTCAAATATATTACCAAAACCTGGGATGGCAATTCTGGCAGCATAAGAAGTGACAACCCATATATTATAGTTCCATTGAAAATAAATTTTTAAATAAATAATTACAAAGTATATTTAACTAAAAATCGACATAAACATTAATGATAGTGTATTACAACGAAAAAAAAATAAAAGTCGATACTAAAACATTAAATAAATTTTAAAAGATCACGTTCTGAAATTTCACCCAGAGCAAATACTTTCTTCGCCCAAAAGACAACAAAAAAAATAAAATCTTCTTGACGATAAAATATCAAATTTGGCCACTAAAGAGGATATTTCATGCATTTGTAACGAGATGCAACAACTTAAAAGAACTCACAAATAAACTCGAGGAAGTGCAAGTCGAATGTTAGTCGCTCAAGAGGGAAGTTGAATATCTGATCAGGAAATCTTGTGAAAAGAACATAATCGTTCGCATGACCAAAAGGCAAAATATAGACCATCGTAATGAAGTAAAAAACCTATTTTCTTCTCTTATACCAGATGAGCCAGCTCCGATTAACTCCATACGTTTACTACCTTATAAATACCAAACATTTATGTTGATGAAATGAACATAATTCCAGCAAACTTAGAGCGACTGGCATGTTCATACATAGAGATCTCCCACTAGCAAAACGTAAGATACGACAATCGCTGTTTCGAGTAAGAAAAGCAATCAAAAACATTAAAGCAAATTTAGAGATACAAATACGGAGGTTGGAAAAACTTTCAACTCATACATAATATATAAACATAAAAAATAGATTTTATATACAAAGTACAAAGATACAAGGCGCATCATTAGTGAAGACAACAACCAATCTGCAAGAAATATTAATCCGCCTAATTTTATGCAACACTTATCAAGTAACTTTTCTTCATGAAACAGAATCGTCTGCCAGATTATATGTAATTTGGTTTCAAATCTATTAATTCAAATTACCTATTGCAGTTTTATAAATTTTGAAAATTATACGGCTTTAAAATTAAACTTTACTGGTGAAAATTATTATATTTTCCCATTTATTTAAATTGGGAGCAAGATTTTTCCAGTTTGAATTTCTTACTTAACTTTTTGGACGTCAACAATAAAATGCTTATTGGAGATTTTATTTCACGGCTAGCAGAACAACAGATAGAAAGTGACACTATATTTGTTGGTGATCAATTTAAATCAGTTAGGTACTCAAAAGATAAGGTTATGAATGGAAATGGTAGAAAACTATTAGAACTCTTTCAAAATTTTGATATTTTTTTTGCTAAATGGATCAACAAGAGGGGATATTTAAGGGGGTCCAGGTGAATCAGTTGCTGATTAATGTGGTATCAGTGGTAAATGGTTTGAGAAGATATTGAACTTTAATGTTGGTACACTAACCTTCTCGGATCACGTGCCAATCTCAGTTACCCTGGCAAGACTTTTTTTTGGGAAGAACGGGAGAAAGAAAATTACAAGGCTAAACCTGGACCAAGCAAATACAAGTCAACAAGTGTATTCCTGTATCGAAGCTATAAGAAACTCGATACCCTCATCTGTAGAAAGATGGAATGTAGTTAAAAGTAAGCAAAAATGGTTTGAGAAACAGTGTGAAGGAGCTAGAACTAAGTCCTTTAAGCTTCTGAAATCAGCAAGAATCAGAAACGGGGATTTTTTCGCAAATCATATCTCGCAAATGCAGAATATAAAAAAACTTTGTCAAATAAAGCGAAACGAATACTTTTTACAAATAGCTAGGAGCTTAAATAATATTAAAGATTCTTCGGAATTTTGGAAAATAATTAAAGAATTAAATGGAAAAAAATTTAAAATTGCCAACATAGATGCACATATTCTGGCCACTCTAAAACCTTACTAAACTCTAAATAGTGGAGACAAGAATATTTACCGATATTTTACCAGTATTTAATACACTTTTGTTGTCTGTACTTACTTTATATTCACACCAATTGGCAATTTCAGCACGCCTCATTGCGGCTTGATTCAGAACTAAAAAATGATGCTCCATGATAGTACTATATGCAGTGTATATACAAAGGCTGCAGTCCAAAATACATCCGTACAGACAGACAGACAAACAGACAGACAGACAGACAGACGGACAGAATTTTGCCAGAAATTCAAATATTTGTCTCTATCATCGTAATGTCATGTTTGATAGTTATCTAAATTTTTTTAATCTGCACGAATGCATAACTTGCATTATAGTACCTATAATCGCAAGTAAAAACCAACGGAATATGGATTTCCGGAGAAAAAGTAAATAATAAACTTTGAAATTTTATAATATTAACCAAAATCCGCGAGATAAGTTATCCGTTCATTGTCAAGCGTTATCTAACTTTAAAACAAGTTTATTATAAGGAATTGTGAGTTAAAATATGTGTTACTGTTGTTTCGCCTTTATTTTGTATTTTGTGTTTATTATTAGGACTGCTAATATATTAAAATTAAAATTTGTTTGTTGTTTTGTTTGTTTGTTTGTTCGTATGTAATGCGCTGCCATACTGTTCAATCAATTGTAATGAAACTTTTTCAGCTTATGGGAACGTTATAATTAAATAATAATATAATAAATAAATAATATGATGGCTAGCAATAGTAAATTACAAATCAATAAATTACTAAAAGAAAAGGGAAATATGAATCTATCTCACACCATAAAGAGTATTGATAGCATTGTTCAAATAATTCTCTACAGGTTGCATTACTAAAGTACTTCGTTACGAGATTAAGAAATGTGAATAATTTTTTTAGAAAGATTCAACCAACTATGTTTCCGTTTACACACACGAACATTGTATATACATTTTCTATGCAGTGTATATACAAAGACATGAACCATTTCATTTAAAAAAGTTCTTAAAATACTATGAGGTTTGTTAAAACTCAGCACTGGATGACGATGCATCTTATCAACTTAATGGACTTAAGGGATAATATATGTCTTACTCTGCATAATTGAGACAAACGGGATCTGGGAACTTTGGAATATCAATTAACATCTCTAGATCATGGCAATCATTTCGTACAAGAGTCTTATTAGTTAGTCTATTCCCACCTTTCGCTTATTCTTAACAAAACATCTTCCATGTGAAAACCCATACAGAAGCTCTAAATATATTAATGCTAGCCTACAGAGATAAGGCCTTAGACACTTTTATAAGGGGTCTCAAAGGTGATTTGACAAACTTCTTGGCATAAAAGAACCGTCAGACCTACCGCAAGCACTATATTTGTGCTTTAAACTAGAAAACCAAATTTATCGTGCGCAGTATGCGCAGCTTATAGTAATACGGAGAAGTTTAGTAGTCCAATACCACTAGAAATTTCTCCCAGAAGATTAAATAATAATAATTTATACAAAAATAATACCCCGTTTTATTCACAACTTGCTTAATTTCCCCAGTAAGTTAAAAAAACAATATCCATCGCCCATTCCCGTTCAAAAATACCTTTCCCAGACAACTCAACAATAATAGATTTTAAACCAAACAACAAGTAAATAGTCTTAAACCGCCTCCAAGGATAACAAACCATACCATCGCGAATTTATTCGGAATAAAAGACGTACAAATTAAATTCTTTACTTTATAAAACAAAACTAACCAAGGAAGAAATTACAAATGCAATTTATGCAATAGAACTTAGCAAAAATGAATATGTATTGTCAATTCAAATATATTACCAAAACCTGGGATGGCAATTCTGGCAGCATAAGAAGTGACAACCCATATATTATAGTTCCATTGAAAATAAATTTTTAAATAAATAATTACAAAGTATATTTAACTAAAAATCGACATAAACATTAATGATAGTGTATTACAACGAAAAAAAAATAAAAGTCGATACTAAAACATTAAATAAATTTTAAAAGATCACGTTCTGAAATTTCACCCAGAGCAAATACTTTCTTCGCCCAAAAGACAACAAAAAAAATAAAATCTTCTTGACGATAAAATATCAAATTTGGCCACTAAAGAGGATATTTCATGCATTTGTAACGAGATGCAACAACTTAAAAGAACTCACAAATAAACTCGAGGAAGTGCAAGTCGAATGTTAGTCGCTCAAGAGGGAAGTTGAATATCTGATCAGGAAATCTTGTGAAAAGAACATAATCGTTCGCATGACCAAAAGGCAAAATATAGACCATCGTAATGAAGTAAAAAACCTATTTTCTTCTCTTATACCAGATGAGCCAGCTCCGATTAACTCCATACGTTTACTACCTTATAAATACCAAACATTTATGTTGATGAAATGAACATAATTCCAGCAAACTTAGAGCGACTGGCATGTTCATACATAGAGATCTCCCACTAGCAAAACGTAAGATACGACAATCGCTGTTTCGAGTAAGAAAAGCAATCAAAAACATTAAAGCAAATTTAGAGATACAAATACGGAGGTTGGAAAAACTTTCAACTCATACATAATATATAAACATAAAAAATAGATTTTATATACAAAGTACAAAGATACAAGGCGCATCATTAGTGAAGACAACAACCAATCTGCAAGAAATATTAATCCGCCTAATTTTATGCAACACTTATCAAGTAACTTTTCTTCATGAAACAGAATCGTCTGCCAGATTATATGTAATTTGGTTTCAAATCTATTAATTCAAATTACCTATTGCAGTTTTATAAATTTTGAAAATTATACGGCTTTAAAATTAAACTTTACTGGTGAAAATTATTATATTTTCCCATTTATTTAAATTGGGAGCAAGATTTTTCCAGTTTGAATTTCTTACTTAACTTTTTGGACGTCAACAATAAAATGCTTATTGGAGATTTTATTTCACGGCTAGCAGAACAACAGATAGAAAGTGACACTATATTTGTTGGTGATCAATTTAAATCAGTTAGGTACTCAAAAGATAAGGTTATGAATGGAAATGGTAGAAAACTATTAGAACTCTTTCAAAATTTTGATATTTTTTTTGCTAAATGGATCAACAAGAGGGGATATTTAAGGGGGTCCAGGTGAATCAGTTGCTGATTAATGTGGTATCAGTGGTAAATGGTTTGAGAAGATATTGAACTTTAATGTTGGTACACTAACCTTCTCGGATCACGTGCCAATCTCAGTTACCCTGGCAAGACTTTTTTTTGGGAAGAACGGGAGAAAGAAAATTACAAGGCTAAACCTGGACCAAGCAAATACAAGTCAACAAGTGTATTCCTGTATCGAAGCTATAAGAAACTCGATACCCTCATCTGTAGAAAGATGGAATGTAGTTAAAAGTAAGCAAAAATGGTTTGAGAAACAGTGTGAAGGAGCTAGAACTAAGTCCTTTAAGCTTCTGAAATCAGCAAGAATCAGAAACGGGGATTTTTTCGCAAATCATATCTCGCAAATGCAGAATATAAAAAAACTTTGTCAAATAAAGCGAAACGAATACTTTTTACAAATAGCTAGGAGCTTAAATAATATTAAAGATTCTTCGGAATTTTGGAAAATAATTAAAGAATTAAATGGAAAAAAATTTAAAATTGCCAACATAGATGCACATATTCTGGCCACTTTAAAACCTTACTAAACTCATCGCAAATAGAAGAACCAATACAATTTGCTGAAAACTTCACGGTCGTTAGTTCTCTAGATCAGGATATCAGCTTAGAAGAGATACGTTCTGTTTTGCACAAAGCTAAAGATAACAAAGTTCCAGGACATGACAAAGTTCCTTATGAATTTTTCAAGAACGCTCCAGATGACTTTTTGAAGGATTTAGCAAAGACATATTCAAATATATTGCATTCAGCTGAAGTACCTGATTCCTTTAAAAAGCTGGGTTCAGAGCAGGCTATTCAACAATAGATCATATTTTCTCTATTCAAAATATCGTAGCCTATTACGCTGAAAATGGGAAAAAGTTGTATGCAATATTCATCGAATTTAAAGCTGCTTTTGACAGTATAAATCGAAGAGCGCTCTTCCATAAATTAAATCAAAGAAGATCTCAGCTGATGACGTAGTTTTATTCGCGGAATCCCCAGAAAGTCTTCAGTTTATGATAAATAGGCTGAATAATTATTGTAAATTATGGAATCTGGTAATAAATATATCAAAATTAAAAGTTTTGATTTTTAGAACAGGGCGGGACGTCACAGCAGAAATGAAAAAATGAAAAAAATGGTTTCTGATCGGGAATAACATTGAAGTAGTGAATGAGTTCAATAAGTTGGGAATAATTTTCACACCCAAGCTCAGGTTTAAGAAGCACTTAGAAACGAAATTGAAAAAATCACTAGGTATCTGCTATAAACTCGACTTTGCAAAACTTGATTAGGAACAAAAATGTTGCTCATAGTTTTAAATTTAAAGGCGCAAAATTATAGACAACCTATTTTTAATACATTAACTTCACACCACTTAAAATGCTTAGTGATGCAACAAGTTTTTCTTAATTATAAACAAAAAAACCCCTGCACTAGTTAAAATCAAATTTGAAAGTTTGAGAGCCTTAGATAATGTTGTTGTTATGGGATTTAGGCAGGGTTTGTGTGTATTTATATTTTCAAAATAGCGTTTTGTGAGAGCGAGCCGTCATTCTCTCTGAGAGTTTTTAGTTTCACACTAATATGTAAGAGGGAAAAGTTCAAATGCATTATTGGAAAACTAGATTTGAAAATAAGATCCGATCTAAAAGAAGAAGCAAGGGGGTAGATCTTTAGATCCAAAGCTAGAATATAATCTTAACAATCTAAATTATTTCACAGACAAAATGAGCTTATATGAAATCTCAATCATTTTTCGAATAAGGGGAGAGCTCCGTGATTTAAATTACAGACCATATTTTAAGGATCGAGTCAAAATTTGCTCGCCTTGCATTGTAAATGAACTGCTATAGTACTATCATGGTGACATGTGGACCGTGGCGCTCCAAGCGGCTCTAGGTAAAATTAACTTGGTAAATTGAAAGAGGCGAACGAGGCGAACAAAGAGAATTCTAAGAGAAACTCTGTGAACATGTACTTTACTCTTTGCAGTTTGCAGTTTAAATTTATACAATGATGCGAGTATAGTTTTTTTTTTGCACAACTGGATTGCTTCACACAAGCAGGGTAACGAGATGGCTAGTTTTAAAAAAGGAATGGCAAAAAAGAAGAAAAACTACTTTTGTAAATGAATAGTGTCTGGGGGGTGGGTATATGTTTAAGCTGGTTGATAAGTTTATTTTGAGTTTTATATTTTTTTCATATAAAACATTCGAGGGTAGGTAGATATTTAGGTATGTACCTACATACATACCTACATAATGTGTGTATTTACGTAGGTATACTTGTTATATTATCTTTGATAAAATGTTCAGCTAAATTCAGGTCGATCGGTCGGTTGTCGGTGTGGTAGATGGTGTGAGCGAGGGTGAGGGAGATACTAAAAAGGAAAACTTAATAAGCACATGTGTATGTGTATTGTGTATATCCTGTTCTCGGTGACGGTGAACAACGAAGAGGATCGACAATGATTTTATTTTTTGAATTTTCATTTCATTGTCTTCGTTATCGTTGATGTTGAATTTTATGCACAAGTAGCTTTGTGATTATAGGGACTATAAGTCAAGTTTAGGATTCGTGAACATAAAAAAATTGTGATAATAATCAAACATTACATTACGATGATAGAGAAACATATTTGAGTTACTGGCAAAATTCTGTCCGTCTGTCTGTAGGTCTGTCTGTACGGATGTATTTTGGACTATAGCCTAAACCGATGACCCAATCGTCTTCAAATTTAGAACTTAAAGTTATTTTGACATTTTACACAGGAGTTTTTTCAATTTTTACTTGCGATTATAGGGACTATAAGGTAAAGTTTAGAAGTTGTGAATATAAAAAAAAAATTAGATAACAATGAAACATGACATTACGATCATAGAGAAGTCTAAAAAAGTGATCGACAAAAAATGACTGTCTGTCTGTCAGTAGGTATGTATAACGAGCTGCAGCCTAAATGGCTTAAGCGATTATCTTTAAACTTGGTGTGTGTGATTATTTTGGCATTCCCCAGAGGGGACATTGAAATTTAAATTGTAGGCCTAAAAGTAAAGGAAGTGCCATATGACCGTTGAGTTGAGTTGTTTTCTTGATTGAAATTTTTGCATTCAGTAGGTAATCGAGTATTTTTTTTATTTGTTAGTTGTTTTTGCATGTTTATGTGTTTATCATAGGCGTCCTTATTATTTATTCTGTATGCTGTATGCTGTTACGATCATAAAATGCTTTAAAATAAATAACGATAAATAAATAATAATATAAATAACGAAATTTGCTTTCATTAGACTAGTGGCTAGGGCTCAACCGAGCAATATAAAACAAAATTTGGGGGAAAATATTATTTGTTTAATGAAATCAAAAAAAAACTATTCATAACGTTTTTTGGAAAAAATGTTGTAAGCCATCTTATTTCTCTTGCTGTTTTCTATTTTATAAATTTTTCATTTCAAAATCGTTCGACCAGTTTTTTGAAAAAACTTTCGAAAACATATATATACATTTTTTTTGAGTATGTCAATTTAAAGAAATCTATAGTTTATACTAGGAGAAAAAATTAAAAAAATCTTTGTCAAAATATTCAAAAAACAAAATAAGTTTAAAAAAAAAATTAAAAATTAAGAAAAAAATGTTTTTGAAAATTTTAATAAGCAATATTATTTAAATCATAAAAAACTACATATTTTGAAAATTTTATCAAAATCCGTCGATTAGTTAACGAGAAAGTCTAATTTGAAAAAAACCGGTCATATGGGAGGTACGGTTATAAAACTTTTTCTCAAAAATCCATTTAAACTAAAAGATAGATTTTGCATAGAAAACATCATTCTAAAAGTTTTATCAAAATCGTAGGAGCCGTTTTCGAGAAAAATAAGTTTTTCATTAAAAGTTATATGGCAGGTACCGTTAGTTTTGGAGCTAGAATGCCAATTCCAAAATCTGTCGAGTAGAGCACTCTAAAAATACTATGTACCAAGTTTGAATCAAATCGGCCTAACTGTTTAGGCTGTAGATATCGATACGAACAGACAGACAGACAAACAGACAGACGGACGGAATTTCCGTACCCACTTTTTTGACTTCTCTATCATCGTAATGTCATGTTTGATTGTTAGATTTTTTTTTACGAATGCATAACTTGCTTTATAGTCCCTATAAATCGCAAGTAAAAAACTATTCGATTACTACTGAATGAAAAAATTTCAATCGAGAAAACAAAAGCTTACACCTGCCCCTAAATAAACAAATTAGCACACACGAGCAAGTACGTGCAAACCAGTCGTGCCTTTTATATATTTATTTTTTTCTGAAATTCTTTATTTAAAAAATAATATGATTGAACAGACTTTTTGCTTTAAAAAAAGGTATAGCACATTATTTTAAATGTTGCCGTTATTTTTAAATACACCTATATAAATATATTTTAGTGTAAGATTACTTAGGCTACTTACATTTTCCTTAATATCAATTTTGGTTGTAATCGGTTACCTAACCAGTTCTCAGAAAAGTCGATGCCAAAAAAAAACTCCTAAGGGTGGTGCCAGTTTTGCCCACCGTCATATTTTTTTTAACCATAATTGAATGCACATTGATTTTTTACATACAAAATTCTTGGAGCTGTTTTTGACAAAAATAAGCTGTTACTTGACGGTTATATCGCAAGTATCAGCTAAAAAAGAAATTAAAAAAATCCTATGTCGAATGTCAAAATAAACTTATATTCCAAATTTAAAGACAACTGGCCAAACCGTTTAGTAGACGGACAGAATTTTGCCAAATATGTTTCTCTATCATCGTAATGTTATAGGTATTTGATTGTTATCTCAAATTTTTTTTTCTGCATGAATGCATAACTTGTACTTAGTACCTACCTATAATAATTGCAAGTAAAAATTAAACAATTAGGTGTTACAAATGTAAAAAACCCGTGGTATTTTTAGCAATTCTATAGAAGATTAGTACAAAGAAATATTTTGGTTTAACTATAAATTTCTTTCCCGCGAGCTAAGCTGGGTGGGTCAACTAGTTCCTTTTATATAAACCTCAAACAAACAAAAGATCTTTGTTACTATAAATCAATAATATATAATCAATCAATAATAATATAAATCAATTTACAAACAATTTTTGATTGAATTTCTGCACATAGTTCATTCAGATAGATACCTACACATACATATCTATGTACCTATATGTATATGTTGGTACCTAAGTATCTGAATGGAAAGTAAAATTCAAAACAAAAATCCATCCATTGCAAGGGCCTTTGTATCTTTGTATAAATACAGCAAGAAGTAAGTTTGTGTTTAAATTTCAAGAATGAATGTGTACACTATTTGAAGACGACAACCTTCATAATAGAATAGTAAAAAAATTGAAAATCCTAAAGAATTCGAATCAAAAGTCTGGTCAATGATGTATATATGTACAAATATGACAAATATGTATGTAGGTAGTGCTCATACAAAACTTGAAAATCCTAAAAAACTCAAATCAAAAGTCTCGTCAATGACGTACGCATGTATAAATACTTATGTAAGAACCAGTTCTCATATTACATATTCCATATAAAAAAACGTAAACAATGAAAATGTTGGATCTTGTATAAATCCTTACAAAAAACTAAGCCTCAGCTAAGCGAAACCATTATATATTAACTTCAAAACTGCCAGCAGTTTATACACATATATACAATGAACAAAACAAGATACTGAATTATTTCATGTTCTCCTTCGGTTTTTTCTTGCCTCACATTGCACATTCGCAATAAACTAAGCACAAAGCACAACACTAAAAACCATTCTCTTAATTCTCTCTCACTCAAATAAAATGTCCTACACTAGCACTCCAAGCGGCTCTAGGGAAAAAGATTTTTTCTCGTCTCATGATAGTACTATAGGCAATGTATATACAATGTATTCCATATAAAAAAACGTAAACAATGAAAATGTTGGATCTTGTATAAATCCTTACAAAAAACTAAGCCTCAGCTAAGCGAAACCATTATATTGTGATGTGGCAACAAGTTTAGATATTCGGAGGATACATTTTGTAAACTAACGACATCTGTTGGATTCATTGTGTACAACAACCACCATTTATTGTGTACAACAACCACCATTTATTGTGTACAACAACCATGCCCCTAGAAGTATGCTATATATTTGCCACATGTTTTAACTTAGTACTAAATCGAACTTGACGAAACAATTCGAGACTCGAATTAGTACCGAAAGCTTAGATTGTGCCAGAACCAGACAGAAGCTTCCAGAAGCTTTTAAACTTGTATAAATACAAGAGTAGATTGCATTGAGAGTTCAGTTTAGTTTCGAAAGTGGAATTGTTAACAACTGGAAGCATTAGTAAAAAGTGATTGAATTGAGATTAAATAAAAAGTGTTGAATTATAAAAACGTATTTGAATTGTGAATAAGTGAAATAAGTTAAATTGGTGTTATTTAAACTGAAAGACGTTGTGTTTTATAAAATAAAGAGATTTGTTGTATTATTTTGGAATTTTGATTGAGTTTTATTTGTCGAACCCCAGGCCAAAATATCACATTGGTGTCAGAAGTGGGATAAAACTCAGTAAAGTGCTAGAAAATTCCATAGTGACATTTTCTAAAACAGTTTCGGTGACTCATTTAATTGTGAAAGTGGAATTTTCCAGAAACTATTGAACTGATTGTGCTATAAAACTGTGAATAGCGAGCATTTTTGTTAAAAATAGTGTTGGAAAAAGATCTTTCTAGAAGAGACATTAAAATAAAACTGACTGTGTTGCGAAAATAGTGTTTCAGTTACATAAAATGGGTCGCAAGTTAGAACAATTAACAACAGCTGAGTTGAAAGAAGAATTAGGAAAACGAAATCTTCAGACTTCGGGGCTGAAAAAGGAACTATTGCTCCGACTTCAGAATGCTATCACTCAGGATGGTGGAGACCCCGATACCATGTTGTTCGATGTTGAAGAACAAGGGAGAGAATGCACAGTAAGTACAGCCGATGAAATGCCTGCTCTCATGAAGTTGCTTCTGTCGAAATTCGACGAACAAAAGAATGAGCAGAAGAATTCGTTGGAAATTCTCCAGGAAGTTCTCGAAAGTAAATTCGATGAACAAAAGAATTCATTAGAAACTCTCCAGAATCAACTAAGCGAAAGACTTCAAATAGTAGATCAGAAATTTGAAGCCAAAATAGAAAGCTTAGAAGAAAAGTTCGGAAAGCAAGTAGAAAGTGTAGAACAACAGTACGAACATCTGGCTAAGGAATTTGATTCTTTGAAAAAGCAGAAGGTTCGGGAATATTCGAGCGACGGTCCACGAAGAAAGGAAATGCAGCCACCTGTCTTCGATGGTCAAACATCATGGCCAATTTATAAGAGGCAGTTCGAAGCTGCCGCCTTGACGAACAACTGGGACAGCGAAGACAAATCAATTGCTCTTACGCTTGCGCTCAGAGGAACAGCTGCCGAATTGCTGCAGACCATTCCTGAAGACAAACATCATGATTATGATGCCATGGTCAAGGCAATCGAGATGAGGTTTGGCGACGACCACATGCAGCAAGTTTACCGAGTCCAGTTGCGCCGAAGGGTCCAGACAAGAGGTGAAACGCTACAACAATTGCAAGCTGACATCGAGCGCTTGGCAAATTTGTCTTATCCCAATACCAGCAGGGAAATCATAAATGAACTGGCAACTGATGCGTTCACTAATGCCATTGCAGATGGAAAACTACAAATGGCTGTGAGAATGGCAGGTAAAAAAACGCTCGCTGAGGCTTTAGCATTTGCCCTGACAATGGAAGCAGCAGACCAAGCTTCGCAAAGTAGCCATCGCGTCAGGGAAGTGGCTACGCTAGAGTGCTCATGTCAACGTGTCGACATTGAAAGACAAAACCTGAACACTGCTCGAGGTCAAATGAGATGCTGGAATTGCAACAAGCTAGGACACCTACAGCGACAATGCAGATCTCCACCTAGACAGGTAAGCTGCCCACATTGCGCAAGGAGGAGGCAGAATGACGAAGCATCTGGCAGGAATAACACTCACACTGCTGGACAAGCTTCTGATCAACAGCAGGCGGGAAACGCCTAAGAACCAACTTCGCGGGGCTGAAGTTGGTTGATGGAATCGACGCCCCCAGGACCATCATCCAAGTTTCGCAAACTACACGCTGCAGCAAGAGCTTGACAGTGGAGACAGTCATCAGAAACAGAAAATGTGTGGCCACTATCGATACGGGTGCCACGGCCTCCATAATTAGAAGAGGCCTTGTCCAGACGTCCTGGCTACACAACACCAGCTGGAACAGTCTGAAGGCAGCTACGGGAGAAGTAGCAAAAGTATACGGAGAGGTACTTCTGAAGATAGAACTGGCAGGGCTGACCTTCGCACATACATTCTTGGTAGCTGACATATGCGACGACTGCATACTAGGTGTGGATTTTATGAAGGCACATGAAGTAGTCCTAGACTTTCGAATGCAGGTGTTAAGGTATTCAATCGTCGAGATTCCAATGGTGTACGGAAACGAGAATGCTGTAAATCTTCGGACGATCATAAGCAGTGATGAAATTCTCCGGCCATCTTCAGAAAGAGCGCATCCTAGGTGTTTGAACGGTAAGAAGGACGAAAGTATTTCTGTTCAGAGGCTAAGGGCTGAACCTGTAAAGGGTTGGACTGCGGAAGAATTTCGTAATGCACAAAAGGAAGATCCTGATATCGAGCCCATTCTTGTATGGAAGGAATCCATGGATAAGCCGAATGCAAGAGACATCTCCGACAGAAGTCCTACCTTAAAGGCATACTGGGCGCAGTGGGACTCTCTCCATGTAAAAGATGGTGTTTTGTGGAGAAAATGGGAAATGCCGAATGGAAGATCCTTTAAGATGCAGCTTGTGGTGCCACGGTCGAAAGTGCAGGAGATTTTAAGGGAAATGCACGATGAAGAATCCGGCGGGCACTTAGGAATCAACAAGACACGGAAAAAGGTACGGGTACGTTTTTATTGGTTAACTGTAAGAAAAGATGTCGAGAGATGGTGTCGAAAGTGCACCACGTGCAAAGCTGGTAGAGGACCCAAAGCCGAGGCAAGCGCTAAGATGCACCCGAACAAAGTGAGCGCCCCGATTAAAAGGATCAACGACACACACCAAAGAACCCAAAGCAATATAAACATTGCGAGAGACCGCCTGAGGACCAGATACGATGCGCGAGCAACAGCACCTGAATTCAATGAGGGAGATCTGGTATGGCTTTATAACCCACATCGCAGAAAGGGAAAATCGCCCAAGCTTCAGCAGGACTGGGAAGGTCCCTACCAAATAGTTACGCGCATTAATGACGTCGTTTTGCGAATCCAACGAGGACCAAGAGCAAAAATGAAAATTGTCCATTTGGATCGACTGCATCGTTACCACGGAAACAATGATGATGTGCTTGTTCGGGACGAACAAAACTAAGAGGGGGACAATGTGATGTGGCAACAAGTTTAGATATTCGGAGGATACATTTTGTAAACTAACGACATCTGTTGGATTCATTGTGTACAACAACCACCATTTATTGTGTACAACAACCACCATTTATTGTGTACAACAACCATGCCCCTAGAAGTATGCTATATATTTGCCACATGTTTTAACTTAGTACTAAATCGAACTTGACGAAACAATTCGAGACTCGAATTAGTACCGAAAGCTTAGATTGTGCCAGAACCAGACAGAAGCTTCCAGAAGCTTTTAAACTTGTATAAATACAAGAGTAGATTGCATTGAGAGTTCAGTTTAGTTTCGAAAGTGGAATTGTTAACAACTGGAAGCATTAGTAAAAAGTGATTGAATTGAGATTAAATAAAAAGTGTTGAATTATAAAAACGTATTTGAATTGTGAATAAGTGAAATAAGTTAAATTGGTGTTATTTAAACTGAAAGACGTTGTGTTTTATAAAATAAAGAGATTTGTTGTATTATTTTGGAATTTTGATTGAGTTTTATTTGTCGAACCCCAGGCCAAAATATCACAATATATTAACTTCAAAACTGCCAGCAGTTTATACACATATATACAATGAACAAAACAAGATACTGAATTATTTCATGTTCTCCTTCGGTTTTTTCTTGCCTCACATTGTCACATTGCACATGCGCAGGAAACTAAGCACAAAGCATAACACTAAAAACCATGCTCTTAATTCTCTCTCACTCAAATAAAATGTCCTACATTAGCACTCCAAGCGGCTCTAGGGAAAAAGATTTTTTCTCGTCTCATGATAGTACTATAGGCAATGTATATACAATGGATAGTACTATATGCAATGTATATACAATAATGATAATTATATGGAGTAAATATGGAGTTTGCCATCACACTTCTTGTATAATAATGAATTTATGAAAAAGTATTTCGACGGATTTTGATGAATTCTTGTTTTTTATTTTTAGTTTTTTGAACAATTTTTTTTCATAGATTTTGGTATGCAATATTTAAGAATTTATTAATAAACATGGGATTATAAAATTTAAAATGTTTTTTTTATTAGTTTAAAAATATAGATTTCAAAAAAAAAAAAAACAAAAATGAATTTTAATTAGAACAAAAAAGCTATTCAAAATGTTGATATGCAGAATTAATTTGGCTATCTAAATCTTCTCAAATATAAAATTTGACAGAAATCCAAAAAGAGCCGTTACCGAGAAAGCCAAAAATAAAAAAAAAACCGTTATATGACATGTACCGTTCATAGACTTTTTCGGTAAATTTGGTTCTGATTATATAAGAGCTAATACCAACAAAAAATCCTCAAAAATGTTCATCAAAATGATTGGAGCCGTTTTCGAGAAAAATAAGCTTTCCTTAACGGCCATATAGAAAGTACCGTTATTTTAAGGCCTAAAATTTTATATTCACAAATCCTAAACTTGCTTATAGTCCTATGATCGCAAGTAAAAATTGGAGAATTTTATAATTTATTGGTTAATTCTACTTCAGACCCAAGACAGACCCCAGCATAGGGGGTTGTAAGGGGCAGAATATCCTTCATAAAAAGGGGACTTGTCCAGGATAAACCTAATTATACTAATTTACTGTAGGTAAGGTTGGGTTTATACCACCTAACAAAAAAAAATGGTACAAGTTTTTTTATACAGGGTGTCCCTAATTTGTTTTCAGGATCTTAGGGAATGATTCTTGGATATATTCTAAGAAAAAATATGTTCCTCAGTAAGGGCTTTTCTCCAATTTTTATATCATTTATCGGGGATTTAAGAAAATTGTTCCTTTGGTGTACCCAAACCCATGTTAATGATAATTGCCCTATTATTACTAACGATAGAAACTTCATATAGGACATTATTTTTAGAAAAATACTAGCCTTTGTAAAGGCCAATTCGAATTTGTTTTATTTTTGGAGCTTCCTTTCACTAGCTTTCAAGTAATTTTTCAATTTAAAAATTGGACCGTTTTTATGGGTAATTTTTCATTGGAGCCAAATTTAACGTACCCATTTTTATTATTTTTCTACGTATATGTTATATACTACTCGTATATGTCAAAGATCTTTGATCTAGGATTCATATAAGTACATATGTAAATGTATACCTACATACATATGTATATCGCTCATACTAAACAACAGAAAAATTATTTTATTTCCAAACTCCAAACCAAAATAATTTTTTTTGCATAGAAAACGAAATGAACGTTAAAAACTTCACAAAAGAAACAATTCAATTTGCATCATACCTTAGTTTCTTGCTTTTTTTCAACCTTTCTTTTTTCCAAAAATAAAATACAACTCCTCGCATGAGAGTGGCACCAAACGCCTTCCTTCTCTGTAAAATGGTCCATAAACCAAAAAAAAAAAAACTGTAACACCAAAAAACAGACCCACAAAAAAATACTTCCCACCGCAATCACCCTACCAATAATATGTATCCCTTCACCGATCCGTCAATCTCAGTAGAATTGGAAATATGACAAATTAGGCAACCAAAATCAGAAACTGAAAACCAAAAAAATATCAGAACCAGCCAGGGTAGAGACCAGAGAGTAGAAAGCAGAACACATGTAATAACAACAACAAAAAATAGAAGAGAACAAAGTAAAAAGAGCTGAACAGCACCCAATTCTGCTGCGGAAATCGTTCGAACTACAAATTTATTTGTGTGCGTTAGCAATGAACTTTCTATGGAAAAAAACGCAAATTAGACCATTTTTTAAAAAATAATATAAAAAAAACTATTATAGCAACATACATTTTCTAAGTCGATGTAAAAAGATAAAATGTTGAAAAAAAAATAAAAAAAAAATAAACCAAAATTATTAGAACGTTACTTTCTTTATAAAATCAATCGATATTTTAGCTTTTTTAATCAGTGATTAGAGTGTTAAAAAACAATATTTTTTAAAAACAAACTAGAGTTTTACTCCCGAGCTTGAAAACTCTGCTTTCAAATAAAATTAATAATAAAATTGAACTTCGAAAACCATAGAAAACATTCAAAAAGATTTAAAAAATAACAACAAAACTCAAATTTTTAAGTTTTTTTTTGTTTAAAACTGAAAAAAACTAAAAATATTTTTTTATAATAATTTTTTTTGTAAATATTTGAGTTGGTCTTTTTATTTCTTTTTGTTTCGATGAATTATATTGAAAATTGAAGAAGTGACACCTGTTCAAATACGGTAAAATCGAGAAAAATGCGCCTGATTCGATGAATTTTGTTCATAAAAAATTAAGTTTTATTTAAAAAAAATAGTTTTACTCCCGGTATTGACTCAATTTAATTTTAAAACAAGAATAAAAAAAATAAAAAAAATTTAAATTACTAAGAAAAAAACCCCAAGATTTAAGATTAGAGAAAAAGAACGATAAATTTATAACTTTTTATGATCTCTAACTTACAATTTTGGAAAATAGGAAATTATTATAATGAACATTATGAGTCTTGTATGTTAACTAAATATTTAAATTTATTTCGTTAAAATATCTTTTTAAATAAAAAAGTTATACGCCAATTTGTTAACAAACATCCTTTTTTCGAGGTACACCCAGCCTTAAGGATGTTACGCCTGAGAACGAGAGTAATCCTCCAAACTTATAGCACACCTATCACCTATGTGTATTCATCCCTCCTGAAACAAGACCAAGTAATACCCGATGCATCTAAACATTTTACAAAATCCTATAATCACAGAACATCGCAGCATCCATAATCCACCATACTTTTGAAACGAAGACATTTTTACCCAAGACGAGTAACGACAATACCTGATTATTTTTTAAAGAACAAAAAAAATACAACTTCAAATTCTAAGAATCTGAAATGCATTTCGCAGGGCATAGACATACGTTTCTTGGAATTCGATTGCCAAATCGTGGGAGGATAAAATTAATTTTCATAAACATGTCGTGCTAAGGTCAGAAATAAAAAAATATAAAAGCTAATAATCTTATGTCAGACTTAAGCATTAAGTATTCAAAAGCATTATCGCTGCCAATTTGTAAATAAATACATATATTGAAATAAAAAAAATTATAAAAAAAATAATTTTTTTTTTTTTTTTAACAAAATCAATAAATAAAAATTAAACTTACAGTCACATAAGAAACTAAGAAGTAAAGTTTATTTTAGAAAGAAGGAATTTTAATTATTTTTTAAATTTCTCATAAAGTACAAGACATTTATGAGTAAAACCGAAGAATAAGAGATATACCCCCTTCTGGGTAAACGAGAGGAGGGGTATATTCCCCTTGTAATTGATTTTTTTCTTGTCTCGACCCATCTATACGCTCTAGGTTTTTGTCACAGCTTTTGTAAATCTTCCTGTATATGCAAACTTTCCATCAATCGAATCCAAGTCACGTTTTTTTTTATGTTCGCGAATGAGAATAGAAACCACGAAACTTAATGGAACTGCTTCATAAATAAACTCAATATTTGTTTCAGGCCTCAAGTTAACATATCTCCGTTTAATAATCGCATTTTTTGTTGTATAAGTACCTTTTTTTGATTTAATTTCTAGCAATTCCAATTGCCAAAGTGGAAACTTCATTTGTATAGCATCTCCTCAGTTTCCTCATTTAAAAAAAAACTGAAATGTTATTATTAGATCTCAATATGTTATTTTAAGTATTAATTTGTTGATTGTATTGTTTTAGTTCCTTAATTTGTAAGTAATCTTAGAGAAGAAAAGGAACAATTTACAAATTACCAAACCATCCCAAACCTTATTACTTGCACTCACGTCAAATATTAAAAAGAAAGCTCTTCTATGAAAAATGTTGAAAATCTTGGGGTTTTGCAGGGATAACGATGATGTGGTGTTTTCTTCATATAAATAATTTTGTTTTTTTTTTTTTTATTTTATTATCGCTGTATACATTTCATGTAAGTATAGTTAAAGAAGCAAATTTCGACTCTTTGCCAAAAGCTGGAGCCAATAGGAGTGAAATCCATTCTATAAGAATTTCCCTATTGGTTAAAGTTTTCCAACCTATTTCATTTTATTTACACTCGCCTATTTCTTTCAGAGTTTTGCTTGTACTGTGTGAAATATACTTGCTCAACGGTAAAAAAGGACAGATTTGTCAAAGAAAGCGCACAAGAATTTAAAGAGTTTATATGCAGACGTAATTTTGTACGCGTGTGCTTTACAGAAAGGAGAAAGAAGGGTACCAAGTAGTTTTGAAAAAGGCCAAGCAAAGAATGAAATCGCGGTTTTCTCTTAACATTTAATGTGCCATTGATAGTAACATTTACACCCTACATTTTTTCCCACTTATTGCTTGCCTTTATTTTCAACATTTGTTATTTAAATACACTTTTTCTTAAACGAATACCTTTAGTAAAAAGGTTCACCTTAGATAGTCAGAGACTCAATAGGTAAAAAAATATCATTGTAAGACAATGAGTAGGCTATGATGAAAATACGTATCTCGACCAATCAAAACCATCTTATGATTTTCGCAACTGCGGTGCGTGGGTGGTTCAAATAAAGAGTAAAAAAAGCTAGAGAGTGTAAATAGGTTGGGTCAGGACAATAAAAAAATGGCAAGAGGAAAAGAAATAATAAAAAAAATTATTAGAACCGTTAGATACAAGCATTTTTACTACGGGAGTTTAGGTCTAGGTATTTCCACCCATTTGCGGTAGGGGTAATTTTTTAAAAATAAATCACTTAAAATGAAAAAAAAAATAAATTGCACGACTGGATCGCACGTACTTGCTCATATGTGCGGTCACATTGTAGAATAAAATTTAAGAAAATTAAAGTGAACATGAAAACATTTATTCGATTTTTGTGACTTTTGATTGTTCGAATAAAGTACCTACCTTAAATTGTATTGGGTGAAATAATTTAAACGCCATTTTATTTCTTTAGGAAATGTAAAAAAGTGTGAATATTTTTTCAAAATTGTAGTAGCCGTTATTAAATAAAACGGGTTTCTTAACTTTTTTTTTAAATTAAAAAAAATAATTCAAGAATACAAACTTAAGCACATAAATAACGTCCATTTAAAAATTTTTTTTTTTAAAAAATCACCTACCCGTTTTCAAAATATTGAGTTTTCAAAAGAAAAAAAAAATATTATTAAAAATACAAAAAAAAGTTTTAGAAAAAAAACTAATCCAAAATTACTTAGGCTACCTACATCTTTTTGAATATCAATTTTGATTGTAATCGGATGACCAGTTTTCGAGAAAATCGAAAAAAAACCGGTCCTATGGGAGGTACCGTTTTTAGCCCACCATATTAAATTTTTTGTTCACCAAAATATAACGCATATCTACAGTAGTACACTAATTTTTTTTTTATAAAAATTCTTGGAGTCGTTTTCGAGACAAGTAGGTACCGTTTATTTTTGAGCTAAAAAAAAAATTGAAAAAAAAACTCCTCTGTAGAATGTCAAAATAACCTTAAGTTCAAAATTTGAAGACGATTGGCCCAACCGTTTAGGCTGCAGTCCAAAATACATCCGTACAGACAGACAGACAGACAGACAGACAGACAGAATTTTGCCAGTAACTCAAATTTGTTTCTCTATCATCGTAATGTCATGTTTGATTGTTATCTCAAAATTTGTAATCTGCACGAATGTTTTTATTTAGATTATAGAGTAAGTATTCAAATGAGTTTTTTTTTTCATAATAATGTACATAATGTAAGTGTAGAAATAATTTTCGATTTATTATTCTGTTTTACTTGTTTTTAAAAGGTTATGTTATAGTTTTCTACATATGTATGTCGGGATAATTTTGAGAGCTACATTAAGGATTTTCATCATTAATTAAAAATTATATGTATTAAATGGCGAATAACGAGCTTAAGAAAACGCACAACATAGTCGCACAAAGTGTTAAGCTAAGTTTTTGGGTGGGGCCTTATAATTTGAAAAAAAAACTTAAATAACAATGAATTTAGTGAACAATAATTAAACAAACTATACCTACCTATATACCTATTTATGTCTTTTACGATTTAAAATTGTATTTACGTTTAGGTATACTTATTGGTGACCAAGGAAACATTATACCTACGCCCACTTAAGAGAATTGTTATGAACTGTTTAATGTACTTGCACTTTAATCTTATTAATTGAATGATTTACTTGTGGTGTTCATTTACGCAATTTGATTCTAGAATAATATTATACGCAAGATATTTGAAAAATTCTTTCATTTTTTTAATTAGTTTAAGAGTTTTCTCGGAAAAACTAAAATTTTTTTTAGTATGTCATTATAAGAAAATCTGTAGTTTTTTTTGAAAAAAATATTTAAGAAAAGTTCAATAAACCCGTTTCCAAAATATTTCAAAAACTAAAATCGAAATAAAAAGTTTTTGAAAATTTTGAAATGCAATATTAAATGAATTATAAATGACTTCCTGTGTGCAAAACGGTTTACGATAAAACTGCATTTGAAAAAACCGGGTCTATGAGAGGTACCGTTATAGATCAAATTTCTAAAAATTAATTTTAACTGACAGATGTATTGTTGTAAAAAATGGCAACCTGACAGTTTTATCAAAGTCGTAAAAGCCGTTTTCGAGAAAATCAAACTTTTTGTTAAAGATTGTTTTGCAGGTAATACTAAATATTAAGTTTGAAGCAAATCGGCCTATACACTTAAGCTGCAGAAGGGCGAACTGAACTTTTCTCGAAAACGGCTCCAAGGAATTTTTATGAAAAAAAGCAGTGTGTCTAAAAACGGTCCTACCTCCCATAGGACCGGCTTTTTCGACTTTCTCGAAAACTGGTGATCCGATTTCTATCAGAATTGATATTCAAGAAGATGTAGTAGCCTAAGTAATTTCGCATTAGTTATTTTTTCCAATTTTTTTTTGTATTGTTAACAATTACAATTTTTTTTTTTTTGAAAAATCAATATTTTGAAAACGGTAGATAAGTGATTTTTTTTAAATTTTGTTTTTAAATGAATGTTGTTTTTATGCTTAAGTTTGTATTCTTAAATTATTTTTTTTTTATTTAAAAAAAAAGTTAAAAAAAATCATAATAAACTGTTCCTTCGATTTTGAAAAGAAATCACACTATTTAACATTTCTTAAAGAAATAAAATGGCGTTTAAGTTATTTCACTCAATACAATTTAACGGACTTTTTTCGAACAATCAAAAGTCACAAAAATCGAATAAATGCTTTGATGTTAACTTTAATGTTCATACATTTTATTCTACAATGTGACCGCACATATAAGAAGTACGTGCGATTCCAGTCGTGCAATTTATTTTTTTTTTAGAGCAAGAAGTATTCTCCATCATCTTGTTTTAAAATCAAGTATAATATCTTTAAGTTAATTTTCAAAAAACCTACCACCACATTTTGGAAAAAAAAATTATAAGAAAATAGTTAATATTGATTTTTTTCAAAATTAAGATAATTTGTACTAAATTTGCTTCAAGTATCGAGTATTGAGGATTTATCCAAGGGAAAACAATTTTAAGTCTCTACGAAATCAGTAAAAAATCTTAATGAAGGCTCAAGAGCATTCATTTTTGACCTCATTATAAAATACATGCTTCAAGATGAAATTAAAATGACGGTCGAAATTGCTAAACTAATAGGAGAAAATATTGTAAAGCTTTTCAAGACTGAATATTTGGTAAGACAAACCATTGTATATACATTCAGTTCATATACAATGAGATAAACATTAAATATACACTTTCGGTATAAATGTTTAAATATACTGATACATTTTTTAGGGATATTATTACACTCAACAGAGCGGTAAAAAGCCACACGGGAAGATTTATGACAAACACAAAAGCTCAGTCGCCAGATCTTAAGCGAAATAATGGAAAAGGGGAAAGCTTAACCGAAAGTAAGTATGCATTTTGCTATTGAGTAATTATACATACAATTTTATTACACGTAAATTAAGTTAGCACTTTTGTATCAATGTTCGAATTTTACCAACTTTTTAATATTTTCGTCACTGAAACTGTTAGTAAAAAATTTGAAAATTGGAAAAATAAGGCAACCCGTATATAAAGAGATATGTATGTATATAAAAGAAGAATTTTTAAGAAGTTAAAATTATTTTTTTATTTTTTTTCAGATGGACGCGCTTGTGGAATTTTTTATTTAATAAAGTGTTCTTGGACCAACGGCTAAGCTGATCAGTGGCAGTGGAGCAGAAAAAATCACCACCCGGTTTTCCATAAGGGACTCCCAGGCTGGCTATCTCTTAGTTGGGTCGACAGTAGGCAACAGAAAGAAAAAAAAAACATTCAGCCACTAGTTAGATTGTTGTATTTTTCGACGGTTATTCAAACTATCAAGTCTAGGACTACCTGAACACTTGGTAAGATTAATTAAAAATTTTCTAACCCATTGATCATTTTATGTACAGGTAAACCAAGAATATTCACGAAGAAAGACGATCAGCGGTGGAGTTCCACAAGGTTCCAAGTTGGGCCCCATACCAACATCCCAGGGACGAAAACTAAGCTATATGCGAATGACTCCTTATAATATGCATCATCCATTTCACCAGAAATCGCAGCCAGGAGAGTTGAAGGTCACATAATAAACTTGTAGGACTTCTACCTTAAATGGGGACTAAAGATAAATAGCGATAAGAGCGAGCTTATCTGTTTCAAAACCCCGACAACAGCAACACGCTGTGATAATATCAGTATCAAGCTACCAGACAACACAGTGATAAGGACAAAGACAACAGCAAAATACCTTGGAGTGAATTTCACTAACCGCTTCAAATTCAACAAGCACGCTTCATTTATGCTTAAGAGAGCCAACTTCTCCCTACTTCTGGTCCACCCTCTTCTTAGGAGAAGAAACGGACTAAGCACTTATACTAAGCTCCTCATCTATAAACAGCTGATCCGTCCAGTTCTGACGCACGCTTGTCCTATTTGGTTCACCATATCACCAACATATATGAAAAAGTTCGAAGTTTTTGAAAGGATGATACTCCGTAGCTATACAGGCCTACACCGAAACCCCATTACAATTAAATATGTCCCAAACAAGAAGCTATATGAAGATACCAAACTGATCCCAATAAATCAGTTCATGACACAGCTCTCCAAAAATATTTTGAGGAACTTGGAAAACCACTCCAACTTGGAAATCCAGCAACTACTCCAGCAACAAGTAGAGCCCAGCCATCGCTACCTCAACATTCGAGCCATCACAGACGACCGATTCGAGGATATAATCAACAATGACGGGCCCCGTTCTACGAGAGAACCAGCAACGAACACAACAGAGGATTAACAACACCGCATCCTTACCCCATTTTTTTTTTAAACCAAAGACAGTTAATCATAATTAAGAATTTCAATTAAAAGATTATGCAAACAAAAATATGATATAAGTAAAAATATAGCATTGTATAGAGTCAGCTGAAGTACGTCGGGCCCCTGTGGTTGAGCCGACATAATTTATTTTATTTATAAGTTAGTTTAAGACCAATGGTGCATATATTCTAACGAATGTAATAAAAATAATCTAATCAAATAAGTGTTGGAGAACTGGCGATGTTCGGGAATAGGTGCCAATATCTGTAAAAATTGTGAAATCATAATTTTTGATTCGTGTTTTTAAGAACGGATTCCAAATTTTTTTCTCTTTTGATATATTAAATACCTACGTGTTGTGCGGTAATGTTGGCCCAAGCTATAAATAATTTGTATTGGTATATTAGTATTTATTTTCGCATTAGAATAATAATTACATGATACAGCAAGTTTCAATCGTTTAGTAGTACCTAAATAAGCTAACTAGGTTTATTAAATTATGTTTCTGTTAATTGCGTTTTATACATTTAAGAAACTCTTAAATTTTTCATTTGCGTTAATGAAAGCTATGCATTCGTCAGACTTGCGCAACCATGTTATGAAGCAGCCAAGACATCAAAATATTCTGAAAGTCAAATCTAACAGGTAACAGCTAATGCGGATTACAAAAGAACGAACCAATAAACCTTAAAATTAAATAATCAGCCCTATCACTGATTCCATCGTACTCGAAAATGTGCTACAAATCACGAAAAATCTTTCACAGACAGAATCCATTCGTAGTAAGTTCGTAGTGGAAAATCTGCTACGAATTCCGAAATTCGTAAATGTTGGTATCACTGAATCCAAAGAAACGGAAATACTTCGTCTATCTCTGTTACAAATTATTCTTTTCGTAGCCAAGTGGAAAACCGTGGCTTTATTAAAACTAAAAGTATTTTTAATGATTTTTTACATAAAAATGTTTTTAATAAACATGAAAACAACTAACAGAGCTCAATTTAAAAGTCTTCTGGCATTTATAAACATCCTTTTTCTTTTGGTGGCGCAGTAATTGTGTGGGAAACTCGCATTCAAATAGATTCCCTTTTGCTTCTCTTTTTCAGCTACTCATTACGAGTTTTATTTAAAAAAAACATATTCTTCTCTCTAAGACATCAGGCAATTTTTTTTATTTGAAAAAAAAAATGTAGATTGTTCCATGCCAATTTAGGAATACTTACCAACGCCAAGTTGATAGCCAAAATTGAGCAAAGCATCCAGCCGACAAATCAATTGTTAGAAATAAAATCCAATTAAAACATTCACTGAGAATCGATCATGTGAAAACCAACTCTTCCCAAAGAAATCCTCTCGATTCGACCGTAGCTCTTTCAAATAAAGACACTGAACTCTTTATTAATCAACGTAAACAGTTTTATTTACTATTTAATTTAAGTTAACAAGATCATCCGTTATTAAAGTTAAATGCACGTATTATATTAATCGACATTAATATTTAAAAAAATCAATTCTTGTATTCTTAACGAACGAACTTGATTCCTTCACATCCACGACACGACAGCCCGATTTTTCTCTCTTTCCTTTCTTCTTGTTTCTGTTCTTGTCTTCATCATGACGTTTTGTGTCATTTGTTGGCATATTCAGCGTTGCCAGATTATTGCTAACATTCGGCCATCCTTGAGTTATTTATTCGTCCTCGAATCATTAGCAATCGTCCTTCTTCAAAACAACTATAAGTTTCCCTCAAATCATTCGTTAAAATTACGTTAAATAAAAAAAATTATTCAAAAATACTTTTAACAATACAAAAGAAAACTTTGTAATTTCAAAACGAAAATAAATAAAGTTACATATTTATCAAATGAAAACGTAGACATATTATTACATTGATTAAAAACAAAACGTTATTTTAATTAAAAAGTATAATCTTTGTGCCTTAAGGGTGGCTTAATTTGTCTTTTCGGTCTTACATGTTGCGTGTCAAACTCACCATCGTCATCTATTATAGCTGTTGGTTCTTCTTCTCGGATAAGTGTTTGTTACCTCGTTTTGGTCATCAGGATTTTCGATTTCCACCTCACCATCTTCTTCGTCTGGATCTGGTAAAGCTTCTTCTACGGATGAATTGGACAAGTCATCTTCGTCTTCTATCGATGGTCTCCACAACTTGAGTTGACTCACATGGGCAGTAGATGCGTACCTTCGCCCGGCTGCGTCAGGTCTCAGAGTGGCAATCCCATAACTATCACCTGGCATGATTTTAGTAATCACCAATGGTCCTCTGTTCCTTGGCTGAAGTTTGGTTGAATTCCCAGTTGCTTGTGGTGGTGATGACATGTAAACTATCTCACCGGTGTTGTACTGCACGTTCAGCTATTTATTTATTTATTTATTTATTTGACTATAACTACAGATACATTATTATCACAGTTATTTGGATTATACAAATAATATTACATTTACATAATTAGTGACGATTTAAATTGAATAAAAGTATAATTTGTTTAAATTTCAATGAAGTAAGATTAAAATCTACGAAGGAATTATAATTATTGAACTGTTTACATAAGAGAGAGAACGGTTCATTATTTAAGTAGTTTAAAGTAGTTTCATGTGTTCGCAAAATTTTATAATTTCGACTTGGACGGAATGGCACATTTAATTTTATTAAGGAAAGCAAATAAGGAGAATTTATATCACCGTTTAAAAGTTTAAATATGAATGCAGCATTGAGTGATGAGCTCCTATCCTCGAGCGTATTAGGACCAATCAGTAAAAGTCGTGAACGATATGGTGGAAGATGGTGATGATTATCCCAGTTAAGATGACGGAGAGCAAATAATAGAAACTGTTTTTGAATGGATTCAATGCGGGCAATGTGACAGGAGTAATATGGGCACCAAACTTGGCAACCATATTCCAAGATCGAACGAACCAGTCCAACAAACAGGCTCTTTGTCACATAAGGGTCGTTGAATTCTTTTGACCATCGTTTAATTATTTCTAGACGAACAGAAGCTTTTGCAGTTATAGAGTCGATGTGCATTCTGAAGTCTAATTTTGAATCAAATATTACTCCCAAGTCTATAAAATAATTAACTCTTTCAAGTTTTGAATTATTTATAGAGTATTCATTAAAGAAAACATTTTTAACTCTAGCGAAGGTCATTACTTTGCATTTCTTAGAGTTCAGTGTGAGATCATTCTTATTACACCATTCCTGCAAATGATCAATATCAGATTGCAATTGAAGGTAATCAGCATTATTTTTATATGAATATGAAATTTTCGCATCGTCAGCATAGAGATGTATATCACAGTATTTTATCACAGAGGGTAAATCATTTATAAAAACTACGAATAACAGTGGTCCCAGGTGGCTTCCTTGAGGCACGCCAGACTTGACATCTATTGCGTTGGATAAATGAGACTTGAACTTAACATATTGAGTACGAGATGATAAATAACTTGCAATCCATTGCACAAGTTTTGGGGACCAGCCGAAAAGTGAAAGTTTTCTAACAAGCAGCTGATGATTAGGTTGATCGAAGGCTTTGGAGAAGTCAGTGTATATTACATCCGTTTGATGACCATTCATGATTCCTTTTGTTATGCATGATGTAATTTCCAACAGATTTGTAATGGTAGATTTGCCCTTGACGAATCCATGCTGTCTGTCCGATAGATGCGATCTTACACCATGTATCAACTCATGGACTATTATAGATTCCATCATCTTGGGAATAACGCTGAGTTTTGCTATACGTCGGTAGTCACGCATGTTGCATCGGCTTCCTGATTTAAAAAGTGGAATTATAAATGAAGACTTCCAAGCGTGCGGGAAAACGGAAGACGACAAAGATAGATCAAACAAATAACACAAAGCACTAGCCAAGGAATGACAGCAGTTTATTAAAACACAGGAAGGAACATTATCAGGTCCAGTAGAAAATGAATATGTTAACTTCTTTATTGCACTTGTTACATCGTTTTCTTGAATAAATGGCAAGTCATTTGAAATGCTCATGTTAGAGGTAATTTGATGCAGCCCAGCCAACCCATTATTACATTTGCAGATGCCTTTAAACATTTCTGCAAACATATCACAGATCATTACCCCATCATTTGAAGAAATTTGATCTAAATTCATATAGGACGGGAATTCAGCTATTTTTCTCTTATTTTTAACAAATTTCCAAAAAGATGAAGGATTCCATAATAGGTTAGCTTTCATAGATATTATGTAGTTTTTATATGCAGCCCTTGATTTGACTTGGAATTCTCTTCTTATTCTGCTGAACTCTTGAGCAGTGGAAACTGTAAACTTGAATTTGAGCTTATTGTGGAGTTTGTTTTTTTTGTTTTTAAGTCTTTTAAGG
The DNA here is from genome assembly GCA_963971375.1 of Platycheirus rosarum. Taxonomy (NCBI): domain Eukaryota; kingdom Metazoa; phylum Arthropoda; class Insecta; order Diptera; family Syrphidae; genus Platycheirus; species Platycheirus rosarum. The sequence goes on along the minus strand of OZ020511.1, from coordinate 9,342,358 downwards.
AAAGGTGTGAGCCAAGGAACACAATTATCAACAATTTTGATGCGGCGACAAGGTATTGTTTTCAAAAAGCTGTTGTACAATATTTCATAGAAAGTATCAGTTGCTTTGCTAGCATCCATATTAAAAAAGACACTATCCCAGTGAAATTGAGAAAGTTCCATATTGAGTTTTTCAAAATCAGTTTTCTTGAAGTCAAATTCATAGCCATGATCGTATTGACTAGCACAAACGGAGGTCGGCATTTCCATTAAAACTTCAAAGCAAGGGTGAAATCTAACATCATCCAATAAAGGGCATGATCTTTGCACCGTTAAGCCATTAACATCATCCGTAAACACGAGGTCGAGAAAATTACCTCTTTCATTTTTAAACGGGTTAACTTGATTTAAGGCTAAAGAGCACATTGAGTCCACAAAAGAAATACTCGTTTCTGATGTCAACGATGTAGGTGACAAAAATTTGTCATCTTCTTGAATGACGTCCCATTCAATGTCTGGTAAATTAAAATCACCAACAAGTTGTAACCGGTCGTTGAGATTCATTAGGGAAACAATGTACTTAATGTTTATAACACATTGATCGTAAAGTTCACAATTCATTTTTGGTGGAATGTAGACACAGACTATAAAAAGTTGGAAAGTTTCGAGGAGAGTTATAACACATACCATTTCTACGCTTATTGAGGGCATAGAGACAATTTTACAGTTGTAGCAATTTCTAATGGCAATTAGAACTCCACCACCAGACTTTTTACTGCTAGTTAAGGAAGACCGATCTGACCGAAATATTTGATACGAACTACATAGTATTTCATTGTCCAAAATAGACTTATCTAACCATGTTTCAGTAAAAAGTATTGCATCATAGTTAAACCCAAGACTTGAAGCAAACATTGATTTTAGTTTTGTCTTCAATCCTCCAATATTTTGGTAGAACATTGAGAAATAACTCATTGAGTATTTCGTACATTTGACCTCTTTTTGGCTACAGTAGGTCGCTTCCGAAAAGGGTGAACTATTGAGTTTACCGGCCAGAATTTCTCATCATTTAATAATTTAAAAATATCATTATTACGCAATACATTCAATTATTGTTACATCAATAATGAAGGAGGAGTAGTTCCGATCTACATTCAGCTTCATTTTGCGAATGTTAAGACAAGATGAGTCTAAATTTGGTGATTTTTTTAGTAAATAAGACCATATCATTGACTCACTAGTTGTTTGTGGAAAATTTGAAATAAAAATTGGCAAAGGTCTTTCCATAGCAACGAGATCAAATTCCTCTGCGGTTCTTTCTCCCCCCCACTGCGGAAGTTGATGGCAACAGTTCAATACCATCAGATAAGGATCCTGCCGGGTCAGAAATCCTCTCATCCGTAATGGAAGCTATTGAGGAAACCGGTGGGCCGCCAGTAAACTCATCATTGGATTGAACTGTTGGTTGTTTCTGAGGTTTTTTTGATACGGCTACCAATTTATCGTTCTCAGCTTGGGGTTTCGGACCTGAACGGAGAGTTCTAGGTTGCAACAAAGATGGTGACGACGAAGATTTCTCCAAGACTTGAGGTTCCCGGTGATCATTTTGTTGCTGAAGAATTTTTTCCGTTGGGTTCTTACATCGATCCGATCGACTTTCATTTGAAAGCGGTGAAGGCGTCAGCAAAATCAATGGTACTTGAACTTCAGGATTTATTTGCGGACTTTCAATGGCCTTAAAACTTTCACTCATTCTTTCTGACGATAAAACATCGAAATCGAATAACTTTTGAATATCCGAAAATATTGTGGAGACATTGTTGAATAATTTTTGGAGTTTAAGGACTTTCCAATGTAATTTATCCACCGAGATTTTGTCATGCTTAGTACAAAAGTACCGTAAGCCAGCTAAAGAAGTGAATTTATCAGCATCCTTACCTTTAATACCTATGCATTTAGCATGAACTAGTTGCAAGCATACGGCACAAGAAACTGTTACATCACTAGAAGTTTTTTTACAGACTAGACAGCTTAAGGAATCCATATTCAAAATACGAAGGGCGTTTTACGTGAGCTACACAAAAAAAATATAATAATAACAACAAAAAAAAAAGTTGGCAACCCTTTAAATTGGTTTACTTCGATCATAACGACTTTTGAATTTCTGTTGTTCTATCTTAATTCTTTCGATAGCCTTATCTCGAAGTAACTCAGGTCGTTAATAATTGACGACTTCCTCCCGAACAGTCATCTGTCTAGACAATCCTTCATCAAATTGCGGAGTGTAGCCGTAGAGAAGTTCGTATGGTGTTTTTCCCTTGGTATTGTTCTCTGAATTATTCAAATCCGTCGCTACTGTTTTCAGTTTCCGGTCCCAGTCTTTTCCATTTTTGTTTTCGTCCAATGTGGCCATAATTGTCGGAAGTAGGATTCGATTCACCCTCTCCACCTGGCCGTTCGCTTGTGCATGTCTAGGAGAATTTAATGTGTGTTTGATTCCATGCTTATGGCAGAATGCCTCAAATCTCGCCGAAGTGAAGCAAGTTCCTCGATCAGACACTATTCGCTCGGGAGCTTCAAATTCCATTATAAAATCTTCCAGTTTCCGAACCACATTCTCAGCGTTGGTGTTTCGAACTGCGTCTAATCTTACGTACTTCGTAAGATTGTCCACAAGCACGATGATGTATTTATTTCCTTTCAAACTGGTTATAAATGGACCAATGTGGTCAAGATGTATGACCATAAATGGCTTCAAGGCTGGAGGAATAGGATAAAACTGCCCCGCAGGTCTTCTAGTACTGGTCTTTGCCAGTAAACCATGCAAACAGGCACCGATGTGTTGTTTGACATATCGACGCATTCCTGGAAAATAGTAAAATCTTTGCAATTTACCTATTGTTCGATCCAGTCCGAAATGACCTTGGAAGTCATGGAAACGCATAGTTAGAGATTTGCGCAACGACTTCGGAACCACATATTTTAGCTGACCATTGATGTTCTTCTAGAGTATTCCATTTTCCCATTCCCATTCATGAACTTCGCCTTTTTCGTAAGATGTGTACTCGTCTGCTGTTTTCTTCTTGAGAATGTTTATCTTCGCAAGTCGTCGTCTTGAGACTGATAGATTAAAATTTCATCTTCATCCGATGCAAAAGTAAAAACACATAACTGGTCGACGCCCTCTGGATCATACTTTTCGGTGGGTGCACGGCTTAAGGCATCTACATGTGTAAGCTTGGTACCAGGTCGATGTTCGATTGTAAAATTAAATTCGCACAGTAGACAGTACCATCGGCATATCTGAGGATTTTTAGTCTTTTGAACGTTCAGAAAAATTAAAGCTTGACAGTCAGTAATAATTTTGAATTCAATATTAATCAGCAAAAATCTCAGCCCACATAATCGCCAACAACTCCAACTTACTTGAATGATACCACTTTTCCGCCTCTGCTGGCAATCAATTGATGGCATATACCAAATGCATTTTCCCGTCTTCACCTCGCTGAAATAACATGGCTGCTAATCCTCGGCTGCTCGCATCTGTATGCAATTCGCTGTACTTCTTGGGATCAAACAACTGAAGAATTGGTTTGCTCAATAACGCATTTTTGAGGTCATCAAACGATTTTTCAGTTTCCTCACTCCACTCGAACGTTGTCTGCGTCTTCAATAATTCGTACAGGGGAGCTGCTCGTAATGAAAATTGTTTGACGAATCGCCGAAAAAATCCAGCCAAGCCCAGAAAACGCCTCACTTCGTGCACGTTCCTTGGCCTAGGAAATTCCTCAATGGCAAGCAGTTTTCTTTCACCAGGTTCGATGCCCTTGTCGGACATAATGAAGCCCGTTGACCCGTTGCTTCAGAAACTCGCATTTTCTCAGATGAACCGTAAGTCCTCCCTTTCGTAACGCTTCAAAAACTAATATAAGTCTCTCTTTAAAGTCGATCCAGTCACATCCAGGAATCAGTATGTCGTCCCGATAAAAGAGGACTACTTGGTTTCGTAGCGGCCCCAAAACTCGTTGCATAACTTTCGTAAAGTAGAATGGAGCATTTGTTAACCCAAAAATCATACGAGTAAACTCGCCTGTTTCTTCTGGAGTAATAAACGCTGTCTTGTGTCGATCCTGTGGATGAATTGGTATCTGAAGGTATCCTTGAGCCAGATCCAATACGATGAACATCTTTGCACCAGCCAATAATGCAACATGGTCATCTATATTCGGTAAAGGAAAATTTACCTTGACTGTTTGATTGTTCAGACGACGGTAGTCCCCCACCAGCCTCGAATCTCCTGTTTTCTTGCGTACAAGTAGCACTGGACTAGAATATGCAGAGTTCGTATCAGTTACCACGCCTAATTTCCTCCAATCGCTAACGATGTTGCGTATCTTCTCTTTTTCCAGCTCACTCATTGGATACGGCTTCGATTGATAATAATATTTATTTATTCGGCTAAGTACAAGCACATAATATCTTAAAACTAGATAACAATTAAATCTTAAAGCTAAGGTGAAGAAAAAAGATGAGGATAAAAAGAGGAAGATTAAGATTGAAGAGCTAGTTTAAGAGAGGATTTTGAGAGGTTTAAATCAAAAATGTTGGAATTGTTTACTGTTCTAATCATTCTAGTAATTGGTTCATTTTGGCCATATTCAGTACGATGGAAAAGAAGACAAAAGAGGGGATTGTTCCTCAAATGACGAATACGAGAATTCGGTTTGAATTTATTAAGTAGACCTTCGCTATCAATGACTCCATTCAAAAGTTGGTGTGCAAATATTATATCAGAATTATCACGACGTCTACTAAGAGTTTGTAAATTTATTAATTTTAAACGGTTTTCATAAGGTGGAAGATTATATGGGTCATTCCAGGTAAGGCCGCCCAAGGAAAAGCGAATGAATCTGCGTTGAAGGGCTTCTATACGTTTAATGTGAACATGGTTTAATGATGACCATACTACGGAGGCGTACTCAAGAAGAGGTCTAACAAACGTGACATACAGAGACTTAGTAACATTGGGATCAGAGAATTCTTTTGACCAGCGTTTTACGAAACCTAGAGTAGAGTTAGCTCTATTAATAATATTATCATAGTGGGCTCGAAAATTGAGTTGACTATCACATATAACACCTAAGTCGCGAATATTAGTGACAACTGCAACTGGTTCATTATTTATAAAATATTGACGTTGTGGTAAGGGATGGCGTTTTCAGGAATATGTGATGGCTTGGCATTTATTTACATTTAGTTCAAGAAAGTTGTGCTGGCACCAAGAATGGAAATTGTTTAGGTCATCCTGAAGTAAACGGAAATCGGCCATGCCTTTAATATGTTTTGAAATACGCATGTCGTCAGCATAAATCTGAAGGTCTGATCCTTCAAGGATAAGATCCACATCATTAATGGTTAGTAGAAAAATCAGAGGACCTAAATGACTTCCTTGAAGGACCCCTGATGTAGGACAGATAGGGTTGGAGCTGCAGGATCTAAAAAGAACAGTATATCGACGATCAATTAAATACGATTGAATCCAAGATAAAAGTAACGGCGGGAAGCCATAGGATTTAAATTTAAAGATGATAATGTTATGGGAGACTTTATCAAATGCTTTACTGAAGTCAGTTGCAATCGCATCAACTTCATTTCCAGCTTCCAAGAAGCATATGGTATTGGATACAAACTCAGTTAGGTTAGTGGTTGTAGACCTACCTCTGAGAAAGCCATGTTGTTTAGGGGAGAAAAGTGGTTTACAATGAAAAAGCAAAATATCGTTAATTATACTCACAAACAATTTGGGTATGCATGAAAGTTTGGCAATGGGTCTATAATTAGAGGTGTCTCCTTTGTTACCTTTTTTGTGAATTGGAATGGAATAATGAAAGAATCTTTCCATATTTTCGGGAACAGACCTAGAGAAATAGAAAGTTGGAAAAGATCAGTGAGTGGTTGAGCTAAACTGGAGACGCAACTTTTAAGAACAACAGCAGGATTCCCATCAGGACCCGAAGAAAAATCATTCTTCAACAAGCGGATTTTATTAATAACTGAGGACAGGGATATGTTTATGGAAGTAAGGGTGGTTTGGGTGCAATTGTACATGTGAGTGAAGTTGTTAGTATCAACCTCGGTATCGTTTGCAGAAAACGCTTGACCAAAGAAATCGGAAAAAAGGTTAGAAATATATTTTGGATCGGATGATGAAAAATTGTTGTATTTGAGTGTTGAAGGGTAACCATCAGACTTTCTTTTTTGAGTTTATAAATTTGAAAAAGTGCTTAGGATTCGAAATTAAATCCGATTGGGTTTGGATAAGATGACTGGCGTATAAAGACTCGCTCAAGTTGGAAAAGTTGTTATAAACTAAGTATTAGTTGTTGAAGTCATGATTCGACTTCGAACAGAGGTATTGTTTCCAGAGTTTATTCCGTCTATTTCTAAGTGAGCGGAGTTCTTTGGTATACCACGAAGGGGAGGAAGTTAAACTTTTCTGAGGCAGTAGAGGGATCGATTGAGAAAAACAAGTTTGGATCTTTTCATAGAAGGTGGCGATCATAACTTCTATGTTAGAGTCGTTGGATATGAAATCAAAGTTAATTTTACTAATAAGTTCGTTTAGTTTATCGAAGTTTGCTTTATGAAAGTTAAAGCATTGCGGCCTGAGGGAGTACGGTAGGATATAATCACATTCAAAAGCAAAAGTAAGGGAAATGGGGGGGGGGGTGATAATTGTCGATCTTTGAAAGGATATGGTGACTTTGGCTGACTTCAGTGTTATGAGCGTCGGATGAGAAAATTAGATCTAATTGTCTTTGCAAACAGTTTTTTACACCACTCATTTGGACAAGATTAGAAGAAAGAAGGCGGTCAGTAAAAAGAGTTTCTTTTTCGGAACTGGCATTGGACGAAATGAAATAAATCTCATAGGCAGATACTTCCCAATTTAAACGTGGAAGATTAAAATCACCAACGATTAATATGTCATCATCGGGATTAGAAAGATCAACAACATGATCAATTGCATTAACAAGAAGCAGATATTCAGTTGTGGAATGCAACAGCACAAAATGTAGAGGGAACGTTTAGATACACAGATCTTAACACAAATAAGTTCAAGGTCAGCTGTGTTGGGAATAGTAATCAGGGAAGAATCAAGATTGGAATGAAGTGCCAACAAAACACCACGTCCGGGAGAAGAGTTACCAAGCTGATTTATATTAGGACTAGCATTAGATATCAAAACATCCTTTTGGAATACATTGAAGTCAGAATTGAAGAACTCGTTGTTATGAAAGTCTGGTGTAAGGTTTGTTTCAGTGAGGGCAAATACGTCGAAAGGAAGTTTTTGTGAGTTTAAGTAAACATTCGAGCTTTTAGTGCGTAGTCCTCTAACATTTTGGTAATAGATAGATACAATTTGAGGTCTCGGTGGGATTGTAATAAGGTTGTTAGGAACGAAAGGGATTATTATTGCGTTTAGAGTTAATGTAGGAAGCGTAAGCCGAAAGATCCTTTTCAACATCGGAAGGTGTGAAATTAGAAATAATCTTGTGGTACAGGGTAAAAATTCTTAACAGATCATTCAAATTAGTTGGAAGACCTTCTTTATGTATGGATCCCATTACGTTGGTTCTCGTAACACCATCAACACAGATAGAGTCATGATTATCATGAAGGTATGCTAAATACAAAAACGTACGTTCGCATAGATGCGGGGATTTCTAAGGCGAGATATAACATAGCGTCCATCATCGTTTAGGTCAGCGAATTTTTTGGTCATTTTGACAGTTAGTGGGAATAGAGGATCAAGAAAATTGTGAGGGAGATAGGAAGATTTCTTACTACCGGCAATATTGTGTTGAGCAGAGGGCAAAATATTACTTTCATTCAGAAGAGAATCAGAAATATTTTGAGGATTAAGATTATGAAGTGGGTGAAGGGTATGAGAATGGATGAAATTAGAATATTTAGGAGACGGGAATCGATTGGGTATAGATGGGTTAGAGCCTCGGGACAAAATGAAAGAATTACTAGTTTTATTAGATATTCTGGGAGTTACATTCGGGAAAGAAACTTTACTTGATTTAACAGGAGCTGGGGTAGGACGTGTTAGGACAGGAGGTGAGTGTTTTTCATTGTGGCTAGTAGGGGGGGGGGGGGGAAGTAATTATAGGAGTGAGAAGCATACTTAGAGGTAGACTTAAATCTAAAATCAAAAAATGATTTATTAATCCATGGTTTAATTGTAATGCCATCTTGTTTCAGGACATTATTGGCTGGTTAAAGAAAGAGCCATTCGTACTTAGTTGGTATCTGGGCTTTGAAGGACCGGGACTTTTTCGATAGTGATTGAACAGACACATCTGAAATACCGAATTTTTTGTTGAAGAACATCTGTAGCCGAGATATATTTACTTCTTTTGAAGTGCATTGCAGATATAAATAAGATGCAGAATTAGCATTCGAATGTCTCAAGCGCATAAGACGGTTTTCCCATTCCAGATTTGTCCATAGTGTCCCAAATTTTGAGGTAGAAGAATTATTATTGGAATTCTGCGGGGGTTTCCAGATCTTGCAATTCAGGGTATTCGATATACGATTTTTCGATGTTATTCGAAGTTGATGCGGTTGTACAGTTGGATGATGGTTGCCAGGTAAAAGTTGATAATTGTGTGGGGGAAGTATGACAGGATGGAGAATTATGGACAACGTTAATTTGCTGGAAGGAGGAGTCCAGGTCTTGAAGCTCAATGTGAAGCGATTTGTTGTTGTTATTTATTGTCGGTGGTTCAGGTAAGCTATTATGGTTAGGTAAACGTCTCAACTCCTCAGATATATTAGAAAAAGCAATTCGGGTGGCAGTGGATTCCTTTATTAACACATCGGCAAGCGCTAACGAATCACTGATAATTTTATCATGTGAGGATGAATAGTCTATGCCTATTGATTGCACCGCATTCATTTGTAGGTCTAGTGTTGCTTCAACTCTTGACAGCATGTCACGCAACGAGTTTATTGTTTCGGTTTTTGTAGATAATTCATGCAAGGGATTTATGGCGGCAATAGCTTTATTAATTTTTATAAATTGGGTGTTCAGGTGACTTGGGACCAGATTAATGTTATCGACGCATTCTGAAAATTTGTTGAGGGCCTGTTAGGACAGATTTTCGATGTTAGAAAGTTGTTTTGTAAAGATGTAGTGATGCTTTTCAAGACTTCTTGAGGTGGTTTCATTATTCTCGAAAATAAGCTGATTAATTGAAGAAGAACTACTGCGAATCTCATTTTCCAATTCTGATATGGAGTCGGAAAATTGTTCTACACGCTTATTGTTACATTTAATAGCAAGCATAATGTGTGATAGCGTAATGGTCTTGCATTCACCATAAAAATAATGAAAATTAACGGTGTATTCAGCCAAGTAAGCTTTGGCTTTTCTGCTTAAACCAGTACACACAGGGTGGAAAACTTTACCACAGATTCCCTTACAAGTGACCCATTCAGTAGTCTTTTCGGTTGGGGTACAGTCTACGTTACCGCAATGAGGTACTTTTTCCATTTCTTATTTTCTTGGAAGTTGACAGATGATGTCAAATTGACGTGATGACAGATCAGATTGTTATGATGATGAAATTATGTAAATAGACAAAATCCAAACAAATTGAGGTGTAGTATCCACAGGTGGATTGCTAGGCAGAACACTACTAAAAAGAGAACTCACCTTAAAGGTAAGACTGAAAGCAAATATAGATGAAGTTAATTGTTCAATATGAGCATTTGCAATTCAGTCTCAGTCAGCGACGTGGCAAGAGGTAAGTGTTGATTACAGGTCCAGCACAAAGGAAACGGCAAAAGCAATTAACGGAGGTTAAAAGTATTTGAGAGAGTTCAAGCAAATGGGTACTCTTTTCTCAGTGCAAGAAATACATAACATTAGGTCTTATACATGTATGTAAATGTAGTCAATTTCACAAACTTTATTAGATTTTATTTTTAACATAAGCAATTTATTTCAGACATATTGATCACTGACACTATGGCAACCCTTAAATTTGGGATTACAGGTGTTAAATTATGCAAAAATTTCTTAAAATTTATATATTATTAAAAGTATTTATCATACAGCCAAGTATAACACCTTTTTTGAAAGGTTAAATTACACTCAATAAGGTTTTTGATAAATAAATAGAGTGGGAATGCACTGCGATGAAGTTTAAAAAAACACAGCTAATGTTAAATTTAATGATACTGTTAGTTAATTATGTCACTTTTAGATATTGTATTACAATGAATTTTGCTGTTCGCACTATACTGCAATAATAATTTTAAGATCACTTAAAAGAAATTTAATCAGCTTGGAAATTAGGAAAAAACGAAAAAACTCGGGAGCGCAAAACTAAATACTTGATATCAGGGTAGGGTTACCAAGGGTTGTAAATAGGTACAGAGCGTTTGCTGTTTCCCTCGACCATATCCCCGTCAATATTAATTCTTTGGATTCATCGAAACTTAGTTTTAGATTATGACACAAATCATACTTGTTTTGGAAATATGTGGTGACAGTCTCATTCTGCTGTTGAACTCTACTGACCATTCGTTGCCAATGCGTCGTGAGGTTTTCTTGCACTAGAAATGTTTTTTTGAACGCCGATTCAAAGTCAGACCAGGTAAGAACTTGGGTTGCTCTTGTTCTGAACCATCGCTTTGCCCCTCCGATCAAATTCGTTCTTGCAGCATCCAATACGTAACCGTCAGACCAGTGATGTAGTTGTCGCATATTTTCAATACCATTTATCCATGATTTTGCTGCCATTGTATCGCCTTCACCATGGAACTGCTCAATGTTTTTCATCAAGTCTGGCATAACATGGTAATTGAACGTAGTATTTTCGTCCGGTCTTGTAGTGCTGCTTGCGTTGGGCATAGTTCTCATGTTTTGTATTTGTTGGATCAATGTTTCGATTGGTTTGTCACGTCTATGAATTTGTTCATTACGAATTTGGCTTTCTTGCATCATGTGATCAATGATCCTTTCCCAACTGCGATCCTCATGTATGACAATTGATGGTAGTTCGAATCTTTCTCTATAATTGTTTCCATTTTTTTCCTGCTCAGATTCTCCTCGTTCACCTCCATTTTCATCGATATGTTTATCTCGTTCTTGCGGCAGCTGATTATTCGCCATCTGCTGTTGAATTTCCTGTTCTCGTTGCTGCCGTTCTTCTTCTAACCATACCCTCTCCTCTTCTTGCCACCGCTGCCTATCACGCTCTGCAGCTCTTTCAGCACGTTCACTCTCCGACATGACGCTTCTAGAAAATTCAGCAAGTTCACCGTTTTATGAGACGACAAAGGAACAAAAATAACTGTGTAATGATGAAAATTTTTGCACGTGATAATATTTCGATTTTATTCTAATTGGCGAAATATTAGGATATGATTCCATCCATCCCACTTCTGAAATGTTAGAAATAAAATCCAATTAAAACATTCACTGAGAATCGATAATGTGAAAACCAACTCTTCCCAAAGAAATCCTCTCCATTCGACCGTAGCTCTTTCAAATAAAGACACTGAACTCTTTATTAATCAACGTAAACAGTTTTATTTACTATTTAATTTAAGTTAAAAAGATCATCCGTTATTAAAGTACTATATTAATCCACATTAATATTTAAAAAAATCAATTCTTGTATTCTTAACGAACGAACTTGATTCCTTCACATCCACGACACGACAGCCCGATTTTTCTCTCTTTCCTTTCTTCTTGTTTCTGTTCTTGTCTTCATCATGACGTTTTGTGTCATTTGTTGGCATATTCAGCGTTGCCAGATCATTGCTAACACAATGCAATAATTGCAATCGCTGTGAAATCCAATAAATAAACACTGAAATAAATCTACAATTGATATGAACCGAAAATTTATTCTTTATAATTGTCCGAGCTCACATTTTCCCGGATTTGTAGTTTTGGATACCCAAAATCCGATTTTTTTTGTGAACGAACAAACTCAATTACATTGGTTTCAAAATTCCAAGCAAAAGAGAAGCACAATCAGCTGTTCATCACAAACATGTTCCTTTAGACAAAAATGAATCCAACAAATTTAATGTTAGGATACCTTTGGATTTTCTCTCTGTTTCCATAATAATGTTCTTCAATGAGATATGAATCAGGTGTGTTTAATCATATCTAATTATTACAACAACAGCAATGAATCAAATCCAAAGGATACAAATGTAAACGTGGTCATTGAAGGTGGTTTAACGCAACACAGCCGAATTCGAAATTGAGCATGGGAGCGTTTAATAAAGCAATGCTTTTTTGAACACAATTTTTCATGATTCGTAGCGTAACAATCTATTGGGAGATTTGTTACGATGAAATCTGTGCAAGGGCTGAATAAGAAACCACCACCAGCATCGACCGTCCTAAAGGTGTACACACTACACACAAACATACAATGGGAACGCAATAGATCCCAGGCATAGAGTAAAAATATTATAATGAGAAAAATAAACTGCCTTCCTTTTACAATGTCTGCAAGCTGAACTGTCATCTCACTGACCTTTTTGGATAAGTATTAGTGCTGAACTGCCATCTCATTTACCTTTTCGGATAAGTATGAGTGAAACACATTGCTTGAAAAAAGAACACAATGAATCATATACAAAAGAGTCAACTGAAATTGAGGGTGTTGGGGGATGGAACGTACGAAAGATTTTCCTCTCTATAATATTTGTACTCAATGCCCCAGGCCATACAAAAAAAGAAGAAAGAACTGCGAATCGTTCCGACCTTGCCCTGCAAACCCTGAAATTTTATTTTGTGTATAGGTGTGAGATTCGTGTGGGAAGCTGCTAATCAGCAGCCAATCAACCATACGTTTCGTGCCCACTAAATGCAAACGTATTAGTGTTCCCATATAAAATGTGGGTTTTATTACAAAAAAAAAATGATTTTGAATATGGTTATATATAATAATATATATAATATATTATAATAATAATAATACACTTTCGCGGTCACCTAGTTTTTTGGCTGAAAAAAAATCAAAACTGGACCGATTTTCATGATTCATTTTTTCAAATGTCAATTTTGACGGATCTATTAAAAAAAATATAAAAAAATCTAATAAGAAAAATGTCATCAATACTTTTTTATGATGTTAGTAGTACTGGATTATTTTAAGCTCGAAAAGTTGGAATCACAAAAATCGTGAATTCGATTGGTTGAGGAAAAAAAAGTTATGAAGAATTATTCATAAAAAAATGATTTTTTAAAGCATTAAAAGCTAAAAAAAACTTTCTGAAATCTGATGTAGGGATAGTTTAAATTTTTTTATTAAAAATCGCGAATATTAAAAAAAGAATCATGAAAATTGGTCCACTGTTGAATTTTGTGCAGCCAAAAAACCATGTGACCATGAAAGTATATAATTACCGTGAATATTTTTCCGTAGGTAGATATACCCTCGCTAAGAAAATATTATTGCATAGGTATGTACATAGGTTCTTAAAGTCAGCAAACTTTTGGTTTGGTGGTATAACCAAAATTTACGAACACGTATGTTGAGGTATTAAGACCCATATTTCGAATTCAATCGTCTGGCAGGATTATTTTGGCACAACACTTAAACAAACGACCACCAAAAGAAGCAAAAAACCAGTTTTTGAGATGACAGTTCATTCATTTTGTTTTACTCATCCGAAATGGTTAATGAGATGACAGTTCAAGCTTGTAGGCATTTTTTTATATAATTAACGCGCGCACAAGGGACTATTTGCTTACCTTTTAATGTAGAACACACTGCGCGGGCATTAGGAAGATAGATAGGGGAGATATAGGAGTTGTCGATTAACATTGGTTTTTAATGTTTGCAGATCAAAATGGCAAGGGAAAATCCCTCCGGGTAAACTATTCCAAATTCGTGTTGTTCGGCTAAAAAAAGAATCCCTATATTTTACGATACGTCCGAAATTGGCCTCAAGGGTGAACTCATGAGCATTCCTTGCGAGACGAGTATTACGGGAGAAACTTTTAAGGGGAGGAATTGTCAAAAGAAGGCAGAAAATTTCTCTCTTTATAATATTGTTACTCTATGTGTATTGTATATGGGTTTGATTCCGCTCTGTTTATGCCTGGTTTGGTTATACGGACGCAAAAAAGAGTAAGATGTCATAGGCCTTGGCTCCGATAAAGCATCGCTTCCCGTGAGATCAGCGAAATCAAGCATCGTTGCGCGTGGTTAGTGGAAATATGGGGGACCGTCCGAAAACCAACTGCTGTTGATATGTGTTATGTGTTTTCTGTTTTGCTGTCTCTCCCTTTCTTCTGATCTGTCCTGTACTAATGTCGTCTTTCTTGTGTGTTGTCTTGTAATTGTTTGAGCCGATGGCCTCAGTAGCCAGTGCTCATAAGTGTCTCAACTTCGTAGATTTATCTACGGAGCAGATCAATATGTAATGTAATGTAATGTAAGAATTAGATACTTTTGTGGATACACACATGTGAAAATAATTCACTAGGGAGGGGTTGCAAGAAGCAAAGCAAAAAAAGTAAACAAAAAAATAACATTTTCTCTCATAGGTGAAATCTTTGTATATACACTGCATAGAAAATGTATATACAATGGTGAAATGAAATTAAAATGGTACGATTAAAACAAAACAATTTTCCGGTACATTCTCCTTCGCCGGCAAATAAAAAAATGCAAAATCTGTCAAAACGAGAACTTTCTTAAAAAAGAAACATGATTTTTAACGAAAAACTCATATCTGAAAATGAGGAAAGTGACGAAACTTGGCATTTTTTCCATTATTGTGAAGTAACACCGAATTATGGAATTCGGCGTTATTTCGTTAGGCCTTATTTCGCTCCTCGCTCAGCGTTATTTCACGGCACCAACACGAACCGCTAACTTTACAACAGCAGGTACATGACCTAAACTCTAACGACAAGCTAGTGAGACTAGGATATCTATATATTTTCAAATATTATTGAATTTTCAATTTTTTTAAAAATTGAATTTCGAGTTTTCTTTCCTTTCAATTGGTTTGCGTCTATTTTAATAAATAAGAAAAATAACCCGTTTTTTATACTTATACTTATACTATGTACATACATAAATATCCTTAACAGATGACCACGTCCAAACCGCCACGCTGCCGTCATAATAATACAAATTGGCATATCAATTTTATCGATCAAGGTAATCCGGTGTTCTGAATAAAAGTAAAATATGGTTAATCCAATAATTTGTCAGTAGTTTTATGCTCTGAGTATTTAAAAAAAATAATAAAATCATCAAGTAAAAACATTAAAACAGTTTTTTCTAGAAAAAATATTTTATATTTGTTTATTTTTAATTTTCTCATAAGTACATCTGGTTTTCAGTGTTTGACAAAGAACTAATAAAAGGATTGCATTATAAAAAGTTGTACCTACTGGATTTGTTTTTAATGTTGCCCGTGTAAATAAATTTTAAAAGCGTGTTCAACAAAACGACTTTATTTTAAATAAAAATAAGAGACAAAAAGTTATACCATGGTGTAGTAAAATGTTTTTTCAAATCATCTTCATGTTTCCATTAACGCATCCCTTCTATAAGATTTTTATTTTCCCCAAACTACACGGTTCAAATTTCTACACAAATAATACGAATTCTTACATTTAAATATGTACATATACTCGTATAATCAGAGATATATATACATACATGTGTAGGAAGAATTTTGCAAATATCCTTATTCGTTACCTTCTACCGTAAAGTGATGTTTTATTATAAATTTTATTTTTTTAGACATCACGCATGGGTACATATACAAAAACCGAAATCAAAATGAAACATTTAGTACGAGTTATTGAAGTTAAGATTTCTGCTCGAATTCCGACCGCTTAGTGATAGTATAATTTATAGTGTTGCTGTTTAGCAGGTTGCACCTGGTTTCAGTTTACAAAAATGTATTACTTTAAAATAATATAACCCATGTTGAAGATGACAATTCTTGATATCTTAATACAGTTTGTTTTTATTTTTGTTTTGTTATCATTTGCAAGTGTATGGTATGCAAGGTATGTTATGTATATTCCGTTCACTTAGTTTAAATAAAGTGAGAGTTAGAAACATAGTCAGCCCCCCAACATGACCGAGTACATATAAAAACTAATAATATAATATATTTCCGCACAGGTAAATATCTTTACAAATTATTATAGGCATTCATTATCCCCTTAGTAAATAATATCTTGACAGTTACAACATTGTATTCTTTAAAACGATTTTTTAATTAAGACTTTGAACTTAATGGGTTTCAATCACTGTTTGGCTCGTTAAAACACCTACACACAAATATTAACACACGCACTTAAATATTGGTCACTTGAGAAAAAGGCATTTCAATCAATGGAATTCAAACGACATCACAAGAAATAATCGGCTTACAAATGTTAGCAAATGATTATAAACATTAAACATATATCAAAATTTAATCAAAAAAAATACTCAAAACAGAAAATTCTCAAATAGTCCCTGCTTATGTTTGCCAATGGTCAAGAACACAACTGACCAAGTACCTCTGTGTAACAACATCCCCTAACCTATTTAAACTGTACATGAGTATTCATGGATATTTTTATACGTTGTACTCTTGGGATATAATACATAATGTACGTCTGTTCTTCATTGTCCATCTTCACCTATACCATTTCCATTATGCCAAGAGGACCGCTCCATTATATTGGGTATATTCATATGGAGAAAGAGAAATTTATCCTACAAACAAATCGACAAAAACTTTACATTTGATTCTTTTTTAAAAATGCACTTCACATAGAAAAGAAGGTGTCCGTAGTTTGGTATGCGTAGTTCTTTTAAGATTAAGAGGGGTATTTGAAAATCTATTTAAGGGCTAAAAATAACGGTAACTTATATATAACCTTTAAGAAAAAGCTAATTTTTCTCAAAAAAGCTTGAACGATTTTGATGAACACATTATAGTAGTAAACAGGAACAATATAAATTAAACTATCACTATGCGGTCGGAATTCGAGCAAAAATCTTAATTTTATTAACTCGAACTTAATGCTTCATTTTTATTACGGTTTTGTTAAGGTATCCATACATTAAAAAAATATTTTTTTTTTAAATTAAACATTACCTTATGGTAGAAGGTATCTAATAAGGATATTTGCGAAATTCTTCCTCTATGTTTGTTTATACATATGTGTACATATTTAAATGTAGGATTTCGTATAAGCTTAGACAAAATGTGAACCGCCGTGTAGTTAAGGGAGATTGAAAGAAGTAATGCGTTGATGGGAACATGAATATGACTTGAAAAAACAATTTTAATACACCATGATATAACTTTTTAATGTCAAAACTAAAAAAAAAATCCAGTTCAGCTATTCTTTGTCAAACACTTTTAACCACATGTTTCAGCTCTTGTACTTGTGAAAAAATTAAAAATAAACAAAAATAAAATATGTAGGTATTTTTTTAAGAAAAAACAGTTTTAATGTTTTTACTTGATGAATGAAATAAATAACCCCGATTTTATTATTTTTTTTAAAATAATGATAATGACGAATTACTGGATTAACCGTATTTAATTTTATTTAGAACACCCGACTACCTTGATCGACATTGTAGAATAAAATTAAAGAAAATTAAAGTGAACATCAAAGGATTAATTCGATTTTTGTGACTTTTGATTGTTCGAATAAAGTACGTTATTGGGTGAAATAGTTTAAACGCCATTTTATTTCATTAGGAAATGCTAAAAACTGTGATTTTTTTTTCAAAATTGTAGGAGTGGTTAAAACGGTTTTTTTTAAACAACTTTTAAAAAAAAAAAATAATTCAAGAATACAAC
Organism: Platycheirus rosarum; assembly: GCA_963971375.1. Lineage (NCBI taxonomy): Eukaryota > Metazoa > Arthropoda > Insecta > Diptera > Syrphidae > Platycheirus > Platycheirus rosarum. The sequence goes on along the minus strand of OZ020511.1, from coordinate 9,324,497 downwards.
TTAAGCATAAAAATAACATACATTTAAAAGAAAATTCACTTACCCGTTTTCAAAATATTGATTTTTCAAAAAAAAAAAAAAAAAAATTAAATTATTAAAAATACAAAAAAAAGTTTTCGAAAAAAAATTAATGTGAAATTACTTTAGCTACCTACATCTTCCTGATCAATTTTGATAGTAATCGGATCACCAGTTTTCGAGAAAGTCGAAGAAAAAAAACGGTCCTATGGGGGGTACCGTTTTTAGCCCTACATATTAAATTTTTTGTTCACAAAAATGTAATGCTTACCTACAGTAGTACATTGATTTTTTTTTTCATAAAAATCTTAGATCCGTTTTCGAGAAAAATGAGCTTTTATGTAACGGTTATATGGCAGGTACCGTTGATTTTTGAGCTAAAAAATTTACAAAAATTCCTCAGTAGAATGTCAAAATAACCTTAAGTTCAAAATTTGAAGACGATTGGCAAAACCGTTTAGGCTACACTCCAAAAAACATCCGCAGAGACAGACAGACAGACAGACAGACGGACGGAATTTTGCCAGTAACTCAAATATGTTTCTCTATCATCGTTATGTCACATTTGATTGTTATATCAAATTTTTTTTTTGCACGAATGCATAACTTGCATTATAGTACCTATAACCGCAAGTTAAAATTAAGTGGATGGAGATGCAAGATAATTTGACAATAGAGGAGAGAATATTTCTCTCATAGGTGAAATGAAATTGAAATGGTACGATTAAAACAAAGCAATTTTGCAGTACATTCTCCTTCGCCGGCAAATATAAAAATGAAAAATCTGTCAAAAGGAGAACGTTTTAAGAAAGAAACATGATTTTTAACGAAAAACTCATATCTGAAAATGACGAAACTTGGCAATTTTTTTTATCCCTTTCCTTCTTTCTAAAAATCATCTGTTTTCTTTCGAAAATCAATTCTTTTTTGCGCTCATGTAACCAGGCACTAAGTCAAATCTGAGTATCTTTTTCACTTTTTCAATAGGTAGTTTTACATGGGTCATCTTGTTCACCAACATGGTTGCAACTCATACTTCAAATTGAACTATTCTCATTATAACGAAGTGATCATTTATTCACCACGTTACACACTTCATTCACCCGCAGCCGCCGCCAACCGAACAACATTATGCACGATTTATATAACGTCGCCGTTCATAAAACATCACACAACATATCATTTACCTGCAGCCGCCCCCGTGCCACCAGACAAACAACATTACGAACACAGTATATATACCATCACCGTGCATTTATATATTTCACATTGCTGGCCTGCCATACCAAGTACAAGTACACACTCAACATTACACATCTAGCCCGAAGTCACCTACTTTCCGCTGCCACTACCATTTCCTGTGTCAAATCGAACATCGAACTTACTACACAACACATCGGACGTCACTGCTGCGAGGCTAAGCTACTAACAATCGAAGAATTGAGTTTTTTTTTTTTTTTATAATTTACACGCGCGAAAGGGGTTTGTGTGTACCCTTAAAATGTTTAAACACCGCACGAGCATTAGGGAAATGAGGAGGGATAAAAGAGGAGATACCGATGCACATTAGTTTTAAAGTTCTGCATATCAAAATGGGAGCTTGAACAGAGCCTGGCAAAGCATTCCACATTCGTGTGGTACGACTAAAGAAAGAATCTCTATACTTAACAGTACGTCCGAAGTTAGGCTCAAGGGTAAACTGATGGGCATTCCTAGCAGTTCGAGTATTACGGTTGAATCGTTTCAGGGGAGGAATGCAGCTGGCTATTTCGCTAGAGCATTGTTTGTAAAAATAACGATAAAATAACGAAAGGCACGAAACATTTCGGCGGTGCTCAAGAGATGTAAACGTTTCTGTTGTTGTTCGGTCGCCTATCATTTTCAAAGCTCTTTTTTGAATTCTATCTAGAAAACTCAAGTGGGAAATATGGGAATTATACTCGATTTTCGGTCGAATATATGCTTTATATACTGTAGCCAGATCAGACGGGGTAAAGAACTTCTTGCATCTTCGAAGGAAACCTAAACACCTCGCAGCATTCTTTGCGATGTCAAATATGTGGTCATTCCACAGAAGGTGGTCTGTAATGCACATACCGAGAATTGAGAGGTGTTCAGTTTCTTCAATGCAAGTGCCGCTCATGGATAGTGGCATTGGAGGTATATTTTGCTTTAACGACAAAAGACAACATTGAGTTTTAGAAGCATTAAATTCTACGCGATTTCTTATTCCCCATTGTACAATGCTGTCAAGATCAGAATTTAATGAACTTATCATACGCTGCCGTTGCAGTTCAACATCCGAAGAACATGGATGTGAATCTGGAAACGAATATGAAAAGCTGAGAGTACTATCGTCCGCAAAACAATTGATTGGATTAGTTGTTTCAGATAATAAGTCATTGATAAATATAAGGAAAAGAGTCGGAGACAAAACAGAGCCCTGGGGCACACCAGCATATATTTTGTGAATATCAGATTTGAAACCGTCCAATACAACTTGAATTGAGCGGTTCGAAAGGTAGTTACTAATCCAACGAAGAAGAGATTCATCGAGCCCAAATGCACGCATTTTCGATAAAAGGGCTTGATGCCAAACTCTATCAAATGCCTTAGAAATATCAAGTGCAATAATTTTGCTTTCCCCAAAACGATGGAGAGATTGGTTCCACTTTTCGGTGAGATATACCATCAAATCACCAGTGGACCTGTTGCTACGAAAGCCGTACTGCCGGTCATTAAGAAGCTTTCGTTCTTCGAGATATTTCTTAAGCTGAAAATTAATCAGCGTTTCCATGACTTTGGAAAGAAGGGACGTTAGTGCATGGGTCGGTAGTTTGAGGGTGCAGAAGATTCGCCTTTTTTGGGGATAGGCTGGACAAATGCTGCTTTCCATGCACTCGGAAAGAGTCCAGAGGAATAGGACCGATGTATCTAGATCTACCAGCACATTTATGACTGGTATTTTAATTTTTTTTTAATGTTTGTTTTGTTTTTACCCCGTTGTGCAAGTAGCAACAAGTACCTCGGTTAAAGTTGTTGGTCCAACTCAAAGAGTGAATTCTTAACTTTTGTCAGGACGGGGAAATAATCCCATCATTTTACCCAGACAAGCACTCGTTTTAAAACTTGTAGGGTTTAAGCTAATTTTTATTAGGCTATATAGCTTTCTTACATTGTTATTTAGGATTTATCATTTAAACCGCCTTATTATTTTTTTTATTTTGATTTTTTTTTATTTGTTAAAGCAAAAATTGGAATATGTACTTCTGTATTTCTTAAAAATAAAAAAAATAATAAATAAATATCGTAATAAATATTTTAACAAAAAAGACCTAGTAAAATAAAAGGAAATTTGTATATTGAGGTTGATCTTTCTAAAAATAAAGTTTTTCATTGCTTTCATGGAACGAAATCTGGATCCGGATGACGCTACCTCAGCTTGAAAACAAAAAGCATCACATTTAGGCGCCCGAGCAGGGACCTTTAGTAGGTTTGACCGCAATCCGACTTTTACCTGACCGACCGTCAGTACTACCGTCATACTACAAGCAGTTGTATGATTATACTGGACAAAACTTTTCAAAAGACACCGACGCCGCTGTTCATACTACGAACACCCCCAAAACTACCAACCATCTCTCCGTGCCTCCTATCAGCACTCATCCCAGCCGCACCATGCCCGATTCCGAGGGCGAAGATCGACTGCAATCCATTCAGTAACCTGGGATTCATCACTTTCATGAAGAAAGACGAATTAACCGAAATGCTAAGCGCCTAAAATTTGGCCATCGGCGGAAAAGTTGCAGAACTTCAGAAACGCTGAGACAACACCTCAAAGAGATTCGTCGCCACGGATCAACGCAAAATGTATGCGATCAATGGACGGACTGCATTGAGCAGAGGATCCAAGATGTCCTGGATGCCGACGAACAAAAAAGGACAGAATCAAAACTCCACCACCTACTGAGAACACAAAGACCGAGGAGCAAGAAGGCAAATCCGACTTCACACATCAGACCTCGGTAGTTCCAACAAACGCATCAGCGGGAGCCTCATGGTCCATTTTACCGAGGATTGTGGTTCGATTCACGCGAAAGCCCATTAGAATTCATGGAGAGGATCGCAGAACTAACACGCTGCTACAACATCCCGTCCGACGACATGCTGCGTACCCTTCCTGAGTTGTTGAGGGGAACTGCTAGCTCCGCATCAAGGAAAACAGTTTGTCAACTTAGGACGAATTCCAAACGTCTTTCCTTCAGCACTTCCTGCCAGCTCGATATAGCCACCGTCTGGAGGATGAAATATTTCGGAAACGGCAAGAGCCAAAAACTACATCCTGGCCATGCAATACCCAATCCATCAGCACCCCAGAATGACCTTAGCTGAGAAAACCGACAGAATTTACGACAGTTTACGGCCATAGTACCGATATTACATTCGGCGTCGAGATCTTGTCATCCTTCCTTGACGAACTGGCGCTGTTGGCCGAAGAATTCGAGACCATTAGAAATGACGAAAGAAACAGCCAACCCTCATCAGGACCTGCCCCAACCCCACCCCTCATACACATGTACCGACGGTGAACCTTCCGTACAATTGGGAAAGTAATTGCTGGAACTGAAATCAGAGGGCACCGAAAAGAAAGCTGTCGTAGACCATTCCATCTTTTCTGCTCGTTTTGCGGAGAAGATTGGCGTCTTTTTAAAAAGAATGCTCATGCCACTGGAACCACTTCGCCATCGGCGTCGTACACACTCCACCTGGGCATTATTTTTTTATATGAGGAACTATTTCTTTCCTTTTTAATGTATGTAAGTAAACATCGCGAGCATAAGGATAATAAGGAGGGGAAGGACAGAAGTTGTCGATTAACATTGGTTTTGAATGCTTGCAAATCAAAATGGCAAGGGAAAATTTTGCCGGGTATACTATTCCAAATTCGTCTTGTTTGGTTAAAAAAAGAATCCCTAAATTAGGCTCAAGGGTGAACTGGTGAGCATTCCTTGCGAGACGGTTATTACGGGAGAAATTTTTAGGGGGAGGATTGCAAGTGGCTACCTCGAGTGAACATTTTTTATAAAAGAAATGATAAAATAAGGAGAGATATGAAACACTGCATCGGTGTTCGAGAGGAGCAATTGTTTCAGCTGCAGTTCTATTTCTTATCAATCTTAACGCTCGATTTTGTATTCTATCAAGCAGGTGGAGTGATATATGGTCGTTCCAACAGACGTCGTCGTTGACACACATGCCGAGAACTGAGAGCTTTTCGGTTTCTTCGATGCAAGTGCCATTAATGGACAATGGCATTGGGGTTTGTGTATGTTTAGTTTTCGAAGCATTAAACTTCACACGATTCCTATTACCCCATTTAACAATGCTGTATAAATCGGAGTTTAATCAGCTTGAAATACGGTTTTGAGGGTAGAGTCGTCAGCAAAACAGTAAAGTAAATTAGAAGTAACAGGCAGAAGATCATTTTTAAAAATGAGGAAAAGAGTTGGAAACAGAACGGAGCCCTGGGGAACTCCAGCATTTATTTTGCGGGAATCAGACTTGAATCCGTCCAATACAGCTTGTATTGAACGGTCCAGAAGATAGCTTCTAATCCAACGAACACGAGTATATCGATCCCAAAAGCACGCATTTTCGATAATAGAACTTCATGCGAAACTCTATCAAAATAGATTGGACATATCAAGAGAAATAATCTTACTTTCACCAAAGCGATATAAAGATTTTTTCCACTGTTCGGTGAGATATGCCGTCAGATCACCAGTTGAACGGCTGCTGCGGAAGCCATACTGACGGTCATGGGGAAGCGTTCGAACTTCGAGATATTCCTTAAGCTGATGGTTAATCAGCGTTTCCATGACCTTAGACAGAAGGGATGTTAGTGCTATGGGTCGGTAGGAGGAGGGGGAGAATGGGTCACCTTTCTTAGGGACAGGCTGGACAAATGCTGTTTTCCATCTTCTAAGAAAAGTTCTAAAAGAATAGGAGCGATGGTAAAGCCTATGCAGTGGCTTTGCCAGTGTGGAAGGACACCTATTCAGAAGAATCGGGGGTATACCATCTGGGCCAGTAGATTTACGAATATCGAGATCTTTGAGAACTCTTGCTACTGTACGAGTGCGGAAAAAAATCTGTCCCATGGAAAAATGTACATTCTCAAGTACAGGAGGGGAAACGTTGGTGTAAGGCAGCGTAGAGCTGCCAGTGAAATGGGCTGCGTGCAAGTTTGCCTTCTCTGAAGAGCAGACTATAGGTTTGTCATTAGCGATGAATGTTGGAACCGAAGATGTTGAGGAGTTTTTAATATTTTTTTTACAAATGACCAAACATTTTATACTGCCTTGACATTACAGAAGTTTAAAAGTAATAAACTATATAAAACGACCGAAATCAAAACTCGTGTAAATTATTTTGTTTGCGTTTTGAGTTGACATTGACAAATTGTTTTGACAGTTCGTTAAGTTTATTTTAACTTTCGTGAAGATTTTTGTTGTCAAGGATGGTCGTATCCAGTGACACAAAATAATTTTGAAAAATTTCTTACGAAGAGTGCTCAGCAAATAATTTGAAATACATTTTTTTGTATTTTCATTTGAAATAATAATTTACTTGAATAATAAATAACAATTTACTCACAATTTTTTTTAATTAATTTTCATTTTCGTGGAATTTCGAATCAGCAAACTATTTTTTCAACGACTTTCCAATAATTTTAGATCAAAGAGTGAATAGAGTAAATTGAATATTCTAGATAAACTAATTCTAGGAAAACAATTTAATTTTTTCCTCGAAAGTTTGTAATAACATTAAATAACATAATCACAATGACGGGCAAGAAACGGCAGGCTTCACTTAAACAAGACGCTGATCTTGAGCAATTAAGGCATCAACGACAAGGCATAAAAAAAAATATTATTCGTATTAAAACAGGACTCGAAGAAAAAACTGTGCCACTTAATCGAACATCAAAGCAAGTTGGTTGGAAGTTGTGTTTAGATCAACCTCTATGTAATTTTGTTTTATTTTGTTTCACTGCGTTCAAATTAGATTTGTTCAGAAACATTTTAACAAGTTCTTTGCATTAAACTTTTATACTCGTGTATGCCATTTTCTATCTGAGTGTGACTGAAATTTTTAATTTTGATTGTGGATAAATTCAAATGAAAATCATTTTTTTTTAATTGTTCCCCTATCCTACATCATAGTTTTAATTCTCTCTACGTTTCATCATTATCTCCATGACAACTTTGTCTCTCCTCTTGGTAAGTGCATTTTTAGTACCTTCATGTTCTGCCGTAAACATAATTGAGACTACAAAAAAACCTTTGTTTGGTTATTTTTATTTTGCATATAAACGCCATACGACATCTATCAAGTTGATCTACATTATCTACACAATACCTCATACACAAACAATTACAAAAGTTCAAGATCGACATTGCCGACTTACGTATTTCTGAACAGGGTGATGATTAAAAAAAAAGAAAATAAATAAATTAAAATTTTACAAAACAAATATCTCGTGACGTACTAGAAAACAGAAAAAATCTTGAAAATCTACATGACCAATTACTGAAATTGACTAAAAAAGTTGAAACATTAGCCTCTGTTACTCAAACGCATGATATACAAACACAAAATTTTAAAAGACAAACCAGAAATAATAAAAAATTCAAATAAACATCGACCATTGTAAACCGGAGAAAATTATCTAAATAAAAAAGTGACGAATTGGATGCAGAAAGCTCTCTGCAAAAGCCAATATTTGATTCTCATGCACTTTCTCGTAGGCTGACTAATTTTAATTTTAATCAAGATTCTGTAATTCCTCAAACTCTACTTACATCGACATCAGGTCCAACACTTGCCAATTCAAGTTCGACCGAGATAGCTCCACATTCTTCAATAACAAAAATCCATCATCACAAACAAAACCACTTTTGTCAAATATGCCAACTAGTTAATCGCTATCACCGTCCTCAAATTCAAGCTCGATAAATGAAGTCCAACTTAACGCAGCACAAAGGTTCAAATGCTTATTTCTATCCAATTTTGATCCAGCTAGAAGCTGCGAAAATATTTGTAAATTCGTCACTTCACTGTTCTCGAACGCCAAATTAAAAATTGAACAACTACAAACAAAAAGTAATGAGTACACATTCTTTAAACTGTATGTTACCCAGGAAATATTCAATCAACTACTTGAAAAGTCATTATGGCCGGATAATATAACTTACTTGACTGATATGAACTTCAATATTAATTCCAAAAACGTTGCTAAGTTCATATCTAATCTTGACGAGAATTGTATACCATGACCGGATGGTATACCTTCTATTATTTAAAAAAAAAATTGCAAATAATTTGCTTCTACCATTGTCCACTCTCTTTAATTGTTTTTTGTTTTCTTGTCAATTTCCATGTATTTCGAAAAATAGGCCTATAGCTAAACTATCTGTTATCCCGAAGCTTTTTGAGGCTGCTGTTTGCGAATCTCTGTGTTTCTATGTCAAATCAGTCATTGTTCCTAATCAACATGGTTTTACCAAAGGTCGCTCTACTGTAACGTTTCTTATGGAGCTAACCGAAATTCGCATTGATGTATTAAAAAAAAAGAAAAGACTTTAGTAAGGCATTTGACAAACTCTCGCATAAAATCTTGCTAAAAAAGCTCAAAAATCTTGGTATAGCGAAAACTTCGTTCTGTGGCTTCAGTCTTATTTATTAAATCAGTATTGTTTAACGATTGCCCATCAAATTATCTTACCAGATTGCCCATCAAATTATCTTACAGTTAACTCTGGAATACCACAAGGTAGCCATTTAGGCCCTCTACTTTTTATTTTATTTATTAATTACTTACTATTATTATCTGTTTTGAAACATTCTAAATGTGATTGTGAAATGTTGCAATGCGACCTTAATTCATTTTTTGACTAGTGTGTTCGTAATTGTTTGTCTCTGAATATAATAAATGTAATTTTATGACCCTAACTAGAAAATTTTCAGTAACTCCATTTAATTATACGTTAAATGGAATTTCTTTATCATGTATGGGAAACGAAAATGTTCTTGGTGTCATATTGGATCTAAAGCTTGAATTTATTCAGCACATCAACTCCATATCAAATAGAGTTAACTCCATTAAAGGTTGCATTAAGAGAGAACCACGGCAATTTTTAGACCCTTATGTTACAAAACAGCTTTTTATAACATTTGTTTGTCCCATTCTTGAATATGCTTGCCAAGTATGGTCACCCATTTACGAGTGGCATATAACAAGATTGGAACGTGTTCAAAAAAGACTCCTGCGATTTGCCTTGCGGCTTAGGTTGGGAAAATCATCATCAAACTTCAAAAAACTGCTCATGAAGTAGAAAGGCTCCTGAAAGATATTGAGCAGCAGAGAATAAACGAAGCAATGATGAAAATACGGCATGACACTCATCACTTTGTTATCAGTTACATTGCCAACACATGCATTCCTTCCATCGGCTACATCCTCTGGTCAATAATCTGCAACCGCGTCAAACACTGAATATCCGCATCAGCACCAGCCCCTCGCCCAACGAGAGAAGATACCTTTACAGTTCACATTTGAAGAATATTTCAAGGTGGGGAGCATGTTAACAGTTGACCTCCATTCAGTATATCAACACAAATCAAATATCAAAACAACATTCATATTGACATATATATATATTAAGTAATTCATTTTTGCACGTCTTTTTTTTCGTTCTGGCGTCACTCCAAAAGACGTCAATTATTAATTTTGCTGATACTTATGTACTTTTGTATTTCTTTCTTTCACTAAAGGCCATACACCTTACACACCATAACTTTATGCCTCCGCTGATCTAGCAATCTGTTTCTTTGACACAATTGTGATATTTTATTTGTTGTAATATTTTGTAACTAGCCGGCAATTATTAATGCAAATTATAGTATATAAGGAAGACAATTATACAATAAAAGTTAGTTATATAATAACCATCAGCAGCGCATTATTTATTTACTCCAAAGACTTCCTCCCACCAGCGGTAAGGGGTCTTCACGGAAAATTAACTTCAAATAAAAAATGGACACGACTGGTTCGCAGGTACTTGCTCGTATGTGCATAATTACATTGGAAAGCAAGATCTTTGACAGAAACAAGTAACATTTGCGTTGAAAATAACACTTATAAAAAAAGTATTACATAAAACCAAAATACTTAACGGTTTTTAGTAAAAATGAAGTATGCCATCACACGTCTTAAATAACAAGGAAATTATGAAATATGTATTTCGAAAATTGTAGGACCGATTTTGATAAAATCCTGATTTTTATTTTTAGTTTTTTTGAAATTTTTTTTTTTTAATTTTGGTATGCAGTTTTCAAGAATTTATTAAAATACACGTGATTATAAAATTTAAAATGTTTTTTTTATTAGTTCTCAAAATATTGATTTTTCAAAAAAAAAAAATTCAAAAATTAATTTTAATTAGAAATAAAAAGTTATTCAAAATTTTGATATGCAGATTTAATTTGGCTACCTAGATCTTTTTAGATATAAAATTTGACAGAAATCCAAAGAGCGGTAACCGAGAAAGCCAAAAATTTAAAAAAAACCGTTATATGAAAGGTCCCGTTAATAGACTTTTCCCGTATATATGGTCCTAATAAAATGATAGCCAAGACCAACAACAAAAATTCTCAAAAAAATTCATTAAAATCGTTGGAGACGTTTTCGAGAAAAATAAGATTTTCCTAAACGGTCATATGGCAGGTACCGTTATTTTAAGGCTAAAAATAAAATTTCAATTTCACCTCTGGTAATGCCAAAAAAATCACACACACCAAGTTTGAAGATAATCACTTAAGCCGTTTAGGCTGACAGACAGACAGACAGACATTTTTCTCGATCACTTTTTTAGACTTCTCTATGAGCATAATGTCATGTTTGATTGTTAGAATATTTTTTTTTGCACGATTAACTTGCTTATATATAACTTATTGTAATTATAATCGCAAGTAAAAAGAAAACAAAAAGTCATGACATGAAGATCCTCAGCCATCATTCTAGCAATTATTTTCTTTTTAAAACTGTTCTTGCTTATGTTAGTATTAAATATGTTATAGTATTTGTTAAAAGTTCTTGAACACCTGTTAAAAGTTTCTTAGTCTTTGAATTCCTTTAAATATTTAATATATCTTAGAGTCCGAACATTTTGATTAACAGCGATTTTGAGCACAAAGAGACTGAATCAATGTTTTCATTTAGAATATTAAACGAGAATAGAGCCTACGACAATTCTCTGCGATTAGTAAGACTACACATATTAATGAGCTTAAGATGATATGAATAACGAGGAAGCACAAAAGTATCAATGTTCAATGCAAGTTCTCTCAACGCAAAAAATAGAAATTGCTTCTGAACTGATTCAAGTTTCTTAACATCTACATCAAAGTACGGGGACCAAATAACAATAAAATACTCTTAACACTGAACACACCAAGGAGCAATACATCGATTTTCTGATGTAAGGATCATTCAATTCTTTCGATCTTCTTTTTACGAAGCTAAGCATACACATACTTTTAGAGTATATTTTGTCAATATGTTGTTTAAAGGTTAGTTTTTTGTCAATTATAACTCCTAATTCTTTTATAATTTCATTTCTAATTAACTGTTGTCCATCAATGGTGTAGTCAAAATATATTCCATTTTTTTTTCTTTAAAAAAAAGGATTTGCTAAAATCAGTATAGATTGCGTCTATTTGGTTACCTTTTTCCATTTCAGGAAGAATGTAAAAGGTGCAATCGGTAAGATTTGTAGCAGTAGATCTATTTTTATAAATAGAAGCCATGTTGATGCTCATTTATGATCGTTTTAAGTAGTGAGCTTAGCTTGTCAGTGAAGATTTTTTCAAAGAGCTTGGGTATACCTAACTGACAAAATTGCAATAACACGGTAATTCCTAATATTGGATCGATTACCGTTTTAAAATATGGGTGTCAAAAAAGGATTTCGCCACATAATAGGGAAAGCCCCCTTCAATTGGTTCAGAATAAATGATGCAAATAGTTCGCAAATATCAATTTCTTCAGAACGAAAATTATTTCCAGAATACATAGTGGAAGGGAAATCACAAACCTTTTTTTAATCAACACATATATAAAAGTGATGAGGATTTTTTTTATTATGTAACCAGCTCTAAAAACTTATCTGTCGTAACATATTCTGTCATAGTTTTGGAATTCGTCATTGTAGCTCAAATGAATTTCATAATCGTTGTAACTATCGGATGGTTTCCATTTGCGATGAGCTTTTACGGTTTTTCAAGTTAGTTAATTTCTTATCATACCAAGGAGGGCAGTTGTTTGATGCTAAAACTTTTTTTGTAACACACCAGATCAGACGCGATTGCTTGCATGGTGGAGAAACTACTACTTCTCATGTTCCCATTCCAGTGAACTCTTTTTACGAATTGACCACGGCAACAGAAATGGAGCAATATATAATAAAGTTAAGTAAAGAAGGCAAAACAGATGCAGAAATTGCTAAGTACTTAGAAAAGTAGGGGCACAACTCTCCCATGAAAAATACCGTATTAGAAAGCACAGTAAAAACGATTCGATTAAAAAATAATATTATGCGAGAAAAGCATCAATCACATCCCCTTGAAGTGCCTGGCTACCTTACTGTCTCACAAATCGCAAAAATCATCAATGTTACTAATCATTGGCTTTATGATAGAATCAATAATGGCCAAATTAAAATACAAAAAGACGATAGTAAAACCAGAGGCAAATACTTATTTGAAGATAACCCAGAAATTGTTAAAATCCTGATGGATTTTCAAAATGGTAAATTCAACAATTCAAATTTTTTCTAGGAGTATCAATATGCATAATCGTAAATCTCCTCTACATGCGATGCTATATCTCTGTATCCCATACAACTGGCAAATGTGCTCAAAATCTTCGTTTCAAGCTCTGGTTTGTTTGCCTTTTTTTGACTATTTGGGGTTCAAAGCTTCCCTCCCTATCTCTAGGCGTCAAAAACTCAAATGAACCTGCACTTGTCCGTAAAGTCTTTCCATTTCTCCCATTTCTTCGATTATTCTCTTCACTTTCAGCTAATAAGTGATTTTCTATTTCACCTTCCAAACTTGCCTCCAGCAGCTTTTTTATAAATGGTGAAATTTTTAAAAATGGAATCGAGAACTGCGTAGAAGTTTTTTCATCCACTGTTGATAAATCAGAGAACTAGGTAACATCAGACAAAAAGAAATTTAATTTGCTCATAATCAGAATTTTTAAAATCAAAGACTAATTTCTTATCATTAACATTAGGACTCGTCTTATCATTTTAAAAATAAGATAGCTTTAAAGTCTTATGAAATATACTAGTTTTGTTAACAACAATAAATGAAGTCTCTTCTAAGACGAAATTATCAGAGACATTGGTAAGAACTAGATCCAGAACATTGTTAAAATTATTCATTAAATTACAAATTTAATTATAACCATTTTGTTAAAAAAAATAAATAATACAACATCAATAATAATTGTTGTTCAGTCATTATGTTAATCCGGGCAAATATAGAATTGTTGTCATCAGAGGAAATCCATTTAAGTCCACGTAGATTAAAATCGCCAAAAATAAAAAGTCATCAGAATCATCAAGGTCAGTCAAAATAGATAAAGCGTGATTCATAGCACTCTCGTAAACTTCTACATATTGATTAGGAGGTAGGGGTGATTTTCGAAAAAAAAAATGTCTTGAATGAAAAAATAAATATTAAAAAACAACGGCAACACTTTTAATACATTACTATAACGACTTTAAAAGCCAAAAATCTGTTCTTTAATCCTACATTTAAATTAAGTTATTTGTGTCAATAGTTTTCAAAATATTCGCATTCAAACTCGAAATTTTGATAATGAAAAAATATAAAAAAATATCTTTCAACTGAACCAATTTCGTTCAAAATTGTGAAATGGAAAAATTAAATCTTCTTTCTGTGATCAATACCTACTCATATTTATTTTGAATGAAACGCAAGTTTGAAGTATTTTTGTATTCCAAAATCACCCCTACCTCCTAAACGGGGCCAGATAGATCTTCCCTCCTATAGTAACAAAATGCTTGTATTCAACCCCTCTACAATTTTTTTTATATCAATTTTTGGCGCCGGAGTTATCGTACCCGAGCCGCAAGTGTTAATGCATTTTAAACTTGAATTCCAACATATTGTCTTCCTTTTCAATATCTAAACTAAGCCTTGTTTGCCTTGTATTCTGCAGGCAGCACATTGTAACTTTAAATTAAATATTTTTGTTGCATATTTTTACCAACAAACAAGTTGCACAGTAAAAACTTTTATTGAAAAACATATTTAATATGAATAAATTAATGGCTCTATATAATGAATTAATGAGGAACAAGGCGTTTCCATGACGAGCACTTTGTAGGCGTGGTTTTAATATCAGCTTTTGTATAAGAAGTATATTTTTTTGGTTTCCATATTCTCATTCAATTCTGACTGAAGAAGGCAGATACAAAAAAAAATTTAACCATCCCGTTAAGGGATGGAAATTTACTGTAGTCATGGCCCCGTCATTAAATGTTAAGAGGAATTATATCTTTACATTGGGACTAATAGTGAATAAATATAACCAGTCATGGGGAAGATTCAAAAAACAAGGGCTTGCCCAAGAAAACTAAGAAAATGGCGGTGGCGCCATAGTTTGAAGATTGCAAATTTGTATGTTAAAAAGGTTTCCAAGAAATGATTAAAATGTACAGTTATGTATGTGTAACAGGGTAGGCATAAAAGAAGGATGAAATAACAGAAATCAATTTTGGTCGTAAGGGAACACGCAACACTTGTGCACACACTTGTGTGTGCACTGTGCCTTTCCCTTTCCACGCTTCGAATTTCAACAGACATTTTTTTTCAGATGCTATTGGAACAGTAAAAATGGAAGACTAATAATTGAAACGATTTGTTCTCTTTTGTGTCAAACGAAAACCCACTGAAACGAAAAAGAAATTCAATGAGGAAAATAAATAAATGAATTTTTACAACAAATTGATATATATTATTAAACAGTGTCAGTGGTGTATTAAGCAATAATAAGACTTTCTAACGGCTGCTTAAAAACCAGAACGATTACCCAATTTTGTGTAATTTTTCTTATCTTTATCTGACGAAAAATATGCTTAAGATACTGATTTTCTTTTGGATTGTTTTTTTTATTATGTCTCTCTTCTACCCTCCTGGGTAAGGACAAAGGCTGGGGTCCGGCGGTGGGGTTATTTGGTAGAGCATCGATGAATTTTAAATTTCTTTACTCTTAATATATCCTTCAAGAGAAATCGTGAGCAGGGGATTTTGTTTAGAAGGGTCTTTTGTTTACCTGCCTAATATTTTGAGTTCCAGCCTTAACCTGCTGGCAGCCAATAAGCTTAAGCCTTAAGGCCGACTCATGGTGTTAGTTTTAAGGCCTACCTACCACAAAGGCCGAGGATATTTATTAAAAACTGAGTAAACTTACCTGAAGGTATCTAGATCCCGAAACCCGATAAGAACACGTTTTTGACTTAATTTTAAGCAATTCTGAACTAAACGTTTTGTTTTTTTTTTATATTTTCTATTTATACAAAATTATATCATTATGTCATTCAATCCAAATCATCTTGATGATTGATGACCCAGTTTAGCGTTGTAGCAATGCTTCAGTCCTCCAGTTTATACATATTGTACTTTCGTATAGGCCAGGTTCGACCATTGTTGCCAAACAAAACGATCGTGTATCTTTTTTGCTGGATACGACAAATCGAGCTGTTTATTCTCTTTTTTATTACGGGCAATATTTCCACTTTGTGTCAGTTGTAATGCTTTTTTTTTTGGTTGTGTACGGCGAATCGAATTGCTTACCTGACCTTGGCACTTGACAGTGTCTCACATAACACCTTCCCCCTTCGAAAAAGAGTGCACAATTTTGTTTGGAAGAGACAAAAATGTTGGCATGCGGATAGCATGGTGTTATGTTATTTATGGTTGCCACAAATGTTGCGATGAGGGTTTAAGCATGACATTTTTCAATAACATTTATGTTTATGTCGGATTGTTGATTTTGGACCTTCGCTTGATGACTTCTAGTTGATGTTTTTCTGATCTTAGTCTTGATTGGTGGGGTTAGATTGGTTTGTTAAGGAATATTGATAATTTTTGTTATTATTTAAAATATAGTTTTCTTTTAACATATAATTAGATTAATTAAGGCTTATGTTATGCTAAGAATAATATTAGATATTAAAAAAACAGCTATTCAAATATTTTATGTGTTGAAGTCCTAAAAAAGTAAAATTAAGTAAACTAAAACATAAAATTATTAACTCAGGAAGATTTAATATTACCATTGAGTTTATATTTACATTGTATATAAAAAAATATTTTAAGCAATTCAAATATTCCGCTTTAATTATAAATTTCTTACATCATCAAATGCAAAATTTGTATCCACCTTTTTTATATTTCCACAAAAGATCTTTGTTACTATAAATCTAAATTTAAAACAAAAAAAAGACGTTTGTGTATACATATACAGCAAGAAGTAAGTTTGTGTTTAAATTTCGAGAATTTAATGTGTACATTTTTTTTAACGGCAACCTTTATAATACCATAAACGCATTGGTTCATTGTCGGGTCGCGTATTTCCAAACTGTATATCAACACAGATTTCGAGAGTGCTGAAACATACAACGTTTAATAACTCACAAAACTACTTGGCGCTTAAAGAGGTGTGGCGACAATGGTATGTGAAACACCTGAGCACAAAAGTTTTCACGAGATGTGGTGGCAGTGGCTGAAAAATCTGCACGTGTTTCCTTCTCGACAGCGATGATGGTCACACACTAAAGGAATTTCCAACCAAATTGTTGAACGTAGAGGTGATGGCTCGCAACTTGCAGCAAAAGAAACGTCGGCGTCGTTGGTCGACCAGAGAAATCGTCGTGGCTCGAAAAATGTGCCTTGTGATTTGATAATTGCTGCTGGTGGCGTGAAAATCCACGGTGCTTCCCGTTATATGCGTACGTTGCTTCCTGTTATGTGGCGTGGCGTGTGCAAATCCAAATAGCGGTAGTTGCAATGTACTGTAACGTCAGCGAAGAATTTATAGTTTTTTATTTCTTCGATTAGTACTTTTGCAACCAATATTTGTTCGCTGAATAATTATTTTGTCGAATTTTTCGACGTCGGGGTCACCATTATTGTGATTTGATAAAATAAAAACACGACTTTACTTTGTGCAATCACAATTTTATTTTGTTCTACTTCCTTCTTGAGTGTTAATATTCTACTGGCATCTGACATATGCATAACAAGGAGAATTAATTTATGGGCTTTTTCTCTCTCTTCTTGTCGACTCAAGCGCCATAAGTTGTTGAGTTGGAAATTTAGATTTATGGGTTGTTTACATTTACATTATAGATTTGACCACTACATATGTGAGCGAGCAGCCAGACCATTAAACACATAAAATGCCGCTATAAGTATGAGCGCGAGGTAATCGTTCGTTCGCTTGAACATGAGAGAGATATTGATACGGCAAAATAATAACGGATTCTAATAGAGTAACTAAATACAAGCAATTTTCTGAATAAAAACACTTGCATTGGAAAAAAATATTTAAATATAACGGCAACACTCAAAATAATGTGCTACGACTTTTCTTAAAGCCAAAAGCTTATTCTATCATATAGTTTTTTAAATATCTATGAAAACTTTTGAAAAAAACTTATTTCAAACTCAAAATTAAAAAAAAAAATATAAAAATAGTTCTTATTTTTTTTACTTGATATAATTTGCACCAAATTTGCTTGAATTATTTATTAGTGCTGTTGATATTATGTATTCTAGTTTTCGAGAAAATTTAAAATTACCAAACCCACTGTTTTATTATTTGTTTGTTACGTGATCTTTCTCTTTACACATTCGGGTAGAGCAGAGGACGAAATTGCAACAGAAGCTTTTCTTATTGATTTTTGATCAGTGACCACTACTACAATATATCCAAAATCGGAAGGAACACCCCGGAATTCGGGTCTCAAAAAGGGCGGATTTATTGGTTTCTTGTTTTGGTTTTTTTTTTTTGTATTATGTTGTGACTTTTCCTTTTTATTAAGTGTAATTGTAAAAGAATCAAAATTAAAACAACTTCGTTTAAACATATAGCTTAAATAATTAAAAATGGTTAAGGCAATCCCAATCGATCCTCATGCTCACACCATGAATACTGAACTCCCTTTTGAGTTAGGCAGCACCGTCGGTTCTGTATCAGATGTATCAGATTCGTCCATCCTGATATCTACGACGGCCTCGTCAAGGGCGGAATGTAGCTGTACCCACCTTTTCATTCGATCCGCAGCACACGTTGCAGATTATGGTTTCTGCATTCGTTGCGCAGATGGAATGTCCTTAATATGATATCTATCATTTGGAAGTAGTTACAATATAGGGCCTTATACTTTGGTTCAAGTTTTCGTGATGTCCCTGTTACTGCCACTCCATCATTGAGAATCATTACCATATCTCCAATGTTATAGGTGTTGTTTGGTTTGTCATGCCGTTGCTTTTGAATGGTTTGATACTTAAGGATGGCTTCGCGACCTTCAGAGCGGATTTGTGTCAAATTATTTTTGTGTTTTGTGTTTGATTTGGCCAGGGTTCTCGAGGAATGTAGCCCATGAAAATTTGTTGTGCCGTTTTGTGAGCTGATTCATTATATGTGTCGCTGATTCCCCACTGAATCATTTTGACTTTCTGGTCCCATCGAACATCGTCTTCTACCAGGGGGAGAAGTGCTTGGAGTATCGTTCTAAATTTGCCTTGGAGTCTTTGTTAATTAAAAAACATCCTGAATACCATGGCTATGAACATGTTTTTGAAACAGCTTAGAGGTGACTGCTGAGCCTCTGTCAGTAATTACTCTTTTTGGATTGCCAATATATTCGCAGTCTATTAGAAAGTTCAGAACTGGTTTTGTTTGGGTACTTCATGATAAGAAACTTGGTGAATGCATCCACCATAACAATCAAGTACATATTACCCTTAGTCGACTTCACAAACGGACTTAGGTTATCTAAATGTTTGGTATGAAATGGAATATCTTTCTTTTCAATTGTATGTAATTCTCTCTTTGGCTGTATCTTCAATTTATTATAGGCACAGTGAAAACAGTTCTTGATATATTATTTGACGGTCTGTGCCATTCTAGGAAACCAATACCATTCCGTCAAATGCCTTAGCGCCTTTTTATTCGAGAAATGCCCAACTAAATCATGACTTCCCCTCAATACTTGCTATCGATCACCTTTAGGAATGTAAAGCCTCAATTCACCTTCCACACATCTGTACAGTCTTCCCCGCGTTAATTTGTAGTCTTTGTGGTACTGGATTTCCGTTTGGTTTTCTGGAATCTTTTAAATTGTTGTTGTTATATCCTTAACATCTGGATCTTGTAGTTGCATTGTATAAATCCAGTCTTCACAATCAATACTTATTTGTAACACATCCATGTTCACCACGTCCGGCTCATCTGTAGGTTCATGAGCATTCGCATGAGCATTCGCATAGCATAGCACTTTGACAGTCGTTGCCAGGTATACAATTGACAAGTTTATTGTTTCTATAAAAACTATTTAAATTCATCCTACAAGTAAAAAACACATTTTCACAATACTCAGTCAATTAAGTCACCAATGCATATAAGATCATATATATGGCCTTGGCAAAAAGAAAGTAAAAAGCCTACAATGCATGAAAGACCATATATGGTGTCTTAGAAAAAGCCAACAAAAAATCATATTTTACTTATATAAATAGAAAATAAAGATTATAAACATAAATAAGAAACATATAAAAAATGTAGGTAATTTTCATTACTCTAAATCATTAGTATGATCAATTGTACACATATATGAATATATAGAAAATAACTTTAAATAATAAAATTTAAAAGTTGAATTTTTCAAACATTGTACAATTATAAACGTTTCGCTAAAGTATACTGGTTTAGCTCATCAGTAGGAACCCATATACTCCTCCTAGACGTTTATCTTAGCTTGAATAAAACTCTCGAAGTTGTGAGAACATACATATACTACCGAGATGTCTGTCGGTGTAGGAGTCTTATTTATAACATGAACTGGATATACATATCTCACCGAACATTGGAACAAATCTTTACATCGCTTTGGTGAAAGTAAGATTATTGCTCTTGATATCTCCAAGGCATTTGATAGAGTTTGGCATGAAGCTCTCTTATCGAAAATGCGTGCTTTTGGGATCGATAATACTCTTGTTCGTTGGATTAGAAGCTATCTTCTGGACCGTTCAATACAAGTTGTATTGGACGGATCCAAGTCTGATTCCCATAAAATAAATGCTGATGTGCCCCAGGGCTCTGTTCTGTCTCCGACTCTTTTCCTCATTTTTATAAATGATCTTTTGTCTGTTACTTCTAATCCACTTAACTGTTTTGCTGACGACTCTACCCTCAGCTTTTCATATTCGTTCGATAATTCACGTCCTTCGCCTTCGGACGTACAATTGCAACGGTGCCGTATGTCAAGCTCATTAAACTCCGATTTATACAGCATTGTCAAATGGGGTAATAGGAATCGTGTGGAGTTTAATGCTTCGAAAACTCAATGCTGTCTTCTGTCGTTAAAGCTTAACATACCCCCAATGCCATTATCCATGAATGGCACTTACATCGAAGAAACCGAAAAGCTCTCAGTACTCGGTATGTATGTCAACGACGACCTCCGTTGGAACGACCATATATTTGAAATCGCTAAGAATGCTGCTAAGTGCTTATGTTTTCTGTATCGGTGTAAGAAGTATTTTTCCCCATCTGATCTGGCTAAAATTTATAAAGCGTTTATACGCCCTAAATTCGAGTATATTTCCCACCTCTGGGTAGGTGCTTCACAAACATCGCTTCACTTGCTTAATAGAATACAAAATAGAGCGTTAAGATTGATAGGAAATAGAACTGCCACTGACAATTGCCCCTCTCGAACACAGACGCAATGTTTCATGTCTTTCCTTATTTTATCGTTTCTTTTACAAAAAAAATTCACTCGAAGTAGCCAGCTGCATTCCTCCCCTTAAAAGTTTCGCCCGTAATACTCGTCTCGCAAGGAATGCTCATCAGTTCACCCTTGAGCCCAATTTCGGATGTACCGTAAAATATAGGGATTCTTTTTTTAGCCGAACGACACGAATTAGGAATAGCTTACCCGGCGGGATTTTCCCTTGCCATTTTGATCTGCAAACATTCAAAACCAATGTTAATCGACACTTCCTATCTCTCCCCTCCCTATCTTCCGAATGCCCGCGCAGTGTGTTACATTAAAAGGGAAACAAGTAGTCAGTCCCTCGTGCGCGCGTTAATTATATAATTATAAAAAAAAAAAAAAAATAGCATCTGATGTTATAAAGCCGAAGAAGAACTACAAATGTATTACAAAAGATTTTTTATTTGGTAGAACTTACCTGTTTATTCTAAAAAATTAAACCCAAAAATCGAACTTTTTTTCACTGAAACGCACTTGGCACTGTGCTCGTTGAACTTAAGCTTATTGGAGAATGACGAACCTCTCGCGGAAAATAAAAACCAGTTCATCATAGTAAAATAGACTTAGTATAATTCTAGATTGCATTTTTGTCATACTCGTGCAGTAATACTATAAATATATGATGTTGAATTTGGTAATCCATATATGGGTTTGTATCCGGTAGAGGGTTAACGCAGAATCACACGCTTTCTCAAATGTAAATTCCCCATTAATATTATATTAATACCCATTAATAAACTGCCATTTAGAGCATCTTCTAAGAAGTTTCCATAATTGCAAGTATCCGACAGCTACTTAATTGCCACATTATAATCTGAGAGATTTTTATCCTAATCCTGATTCAGGTTCAAAATCGCCGTCGTGTTCCTTTTTGGCTGAAAATGTGCTTTCAGCTTATTATTATAATATTATTATTTTTGATATATTATATAACTCTCCTCTACCAACTCCGATCAAAAAGGGACCTTGTCTTCATCATTCGTTATTTTATTTAATATTAACACAAGTGGTTTAACCGCTCAATGTAGCTGTTAAAATTGTCCCCTTGATTAAAGTATTCAATGCGCCCAATGAAATTGGAAATTCTTGCGGTATCGCAGCTTAACATTTCGGGTTTACTTTCCGCCTTATCTTCTTTGCCCATAAGCTGGTGAATAGTTTTTTATTCTAAGAAAAGAAAAAAAAAACATTTATCCGTTATGACCGTCAGACTAACTTTATTGTTATAAACTTAACCTAATTATTTACATGCTATATGCTTATATACTAAAGAAAAAGAGATAACATCAAATAATAATGAATGAATAATAATAATCAATTAGTACTAGAAGTACGAAAAGCCGTGATGGTTTTACATACATATCAGTATTGTTATCGATAATATTGAAACAAATGAAATGTTAAAAGAAGAAAGTGATGTAGTACATATATGGAATCACTGGTTGAAAAGAAAAAGAAAGGAGAAAGAAAGGACACTTGTTAAGTAACGACAGCAGAGACTAGACAGATAGTTTATGACTTAGAGCAAAAAGTAAATAAAATCCCAACATTTTGCAGTTTTTCGCTTGCTGTGCATCGAGCAGATGTTTTACGAAGTTGTAAATTTGTATTATTACTACCCTAACTGCTCCATAAAACATAACAAAAATTCTGAACTACATCTTTTTCGATTTTAATGTCGATTTCTACTGCGCTTTATTATGCTTAATAATTTCTTTAATTTGGTTTATTATTAAGTGAAAAAGTTTTTTTTTACACTTTTTAAAAATGGCAATTTTTGGCAATTTTTTAATGCCTTCAGATTCGTGTTCAAATACAACAGAACTTTTCACTTCAAACTATCATATGACCAGGCTATCTTACGATTCGAGTACTTTCAAACATTCGGGAGTGAGCATTTTGTTAACGAGCACTTGATAGCCCAGCAGCTATGTACTTTTTGCTGGAAAGTATTCCGAAGGAATACTTTCCTTGTTTATCGACCTCGCAGACCTTGTGCTAACTTTTTTTTTAGTTTTTCGCTTATATATCTTAGACTAAGCACATTGTGTGCAACACATAACACATTGCACAACAAGGTTAAAGAGCATCAAATTTCCTAAAAGTTGTTAGGTGAACCAAAGTCTTAGGTCCAATATTAACGGATAGTGCAGGCAAACTAAGGTAAAAATCCTCTAAATATGGGCAAAATTGCAATAGAAGCTTTGTTAATAAATTTTTGATCAGAAATCATAGCACATGGGAACACCCCGGAAATCGGGTTTCAAAATGGCGTATATTGCTTTGTTCTTTTGGTGGTTATTTTTATTATTTTGTGATTTGTATGTGCAATTAATATTATTCATGAGACTCCTGATTGAGCTATGATCCCCCCCCCCATGCATGTCTTACATTTATGACCATCCCTAATTTATTACCCCCAGTCACAAACTCTTGGGAATGAATGCCGCTCTTCACGAGTACAGACAAAAACCATTTATGATTCCCCTCAACCATACAGCCTCCCAGAAATGATTCCCAAACCACCTCTCCATCAGTCATGATCTTTAGATCCTGAAAGAAAATAACGGACAAAAGCTTATCAGTAGTCAAAGAAGAAATAATTTTTTTTGGTTAATGTATTCATTTATCACGTATTATAATTTATTAATAAAAACAAAAAGTGTATTCAGAAACAATTATTAGTTGTATTATTCAGTTACGAATTAAAAAGAAAAAAAAACTTTAAAATCACACATAGACAATGTTTCCTTGAAGAGGTTAAATAAAATTTGTTAAAAGTGTTTAAATTCAGAAATGTTTAAAATAACCTAATTAATCGTTGTCCTCACTAGTTTCATCGTTTTGGTAGCTATTGATGTTATCACACCCATTGATCTGGCAGGTGCCACAAGCTGTTGAATACGGCAGGGCAATGTGCTAGCACCCACATCGTGACGTAGCGCAGTTTTTTGTGCAGGAACACCGTATTATGTGAAGTAAATAATCCGGAGCTGGTGGTAAGTCACTTAGTTTGGGTATTATGAGTTATTTTTTTACAAACCAGCCCCATTCTTCTGGTTTCATTATTTTTTTAGTATCTTTCCAAATATTAATTTGCAGGTACGTTCGGTAGCTATGGTACTTTGTTGACGAATCGGTTGGCATTGCTTTTCTTGAGTGATATCTGACTGTAGGCATGACTCAGAGGAAAATATTTTTGCAGCAGAGTGGAGCTCATTATCTTTCATTAGTTTGAATAAAATGCTGAATATTTTCCAATCGAAAAAATTGTGGATGTGGTATCGCATCCTGTGAAAGAATGTAGAAATAGAAGTAAATTGCAACTTTCACGACTTAATAGAGATTGTATGTTGAGGATATCATATATTAGATATGGGGTTGATCCACTTGAATTCGATATTCTTTGCGTGGTAAGGAAGCAGAATCAGCAGATCGGTGTCTGCTTTGTCACTATCTAAATTTTTGGTGCGTTTGGCTATTGCTTCTGCTAACTGCGATTTGTCTCCTTTCCTCATCAAGATTTGTGATTCAAATAATGCTGCAGCATTAAGCGCAAAGTTCATAACGTATAATATGCACTAGACTCATTTCAGTGCAAGTGGCAATGGTCATCATTGTGCTGGATCTAGTTCTATAACTGAATCATCTTTACTACAGACAGCTGCGGCAGATCCAAGAGTTTTTACTTTATCCGAACTTTTAGCACAATATATAAATACATACTTCCCTACCATTTGTAAGATGATGTTGCTACCAAACAATTGAAACTCTACAACATTACTTTTTGTTAGCTGTTACGCCTGTCATAATATTGCGTCCACCCATATAGTCCACCCCATAGTCTGTCACTTTTTCTTATAACAAATTTCCCTCCCACAAACATTTTATACACCCTGTCATTTTTAGATGGTAGTTTAAAAATTAAAGAATGAAAATATAATATTAAAGAACCCACCTTGCTGGGTAAGCTTCCATCCCCATGAAGAAGGAAAGTTCTAATGGATCCTTTGGCTTTCCATCCACACCTGAACTTTTAAGTAACCCTGAATGAGTATGATACTTTGCGGCATCTATGCTTGGCGCCAGTCTGGCAAGTTGACATTTGCCTTCGCAATGGCTTTGGAAAAAATGCTGTATCTCTGGTCTTCAAGATTGTCAATTTCGATGTTCCCTTCATACCATTTGACAAAGAATTTCTCTCCACCGTTAAAGATTTAAGTTGGAGCTACCTCGGGATCTTTAAAAATCGCCAACAATTTTGAAGGCTAGGGTTCTTGCTGTACATTTGTATCACCTTCTTTTTTCCAATACCAAAGATGCTGAAGTGGTGTCACACCCACTTATATCCTGTGGTTCGTCGATCATACTTGAACGAATCGTACTTTGCACTCTTTTGAAAATAAATGGTCTTTTTGGAACAACCCAAAGCTGTGAGAAGCACCAGACGATCTATATCTTGCCTGTTATGACAAGGCTATCATACTTGGCAGCAGCTGAGACACCAGTTTCCACAATCATAACATCGGTGTATTCTACTGTCTGCTTCACTTGGATCCCCCTGGCGACCATTTCACTCTTCAGCATAGTTATAAAATTAGTCTTGTAGGTATCGTTGGAAAGAAATTTCGTCTACGAAACCGTGCTGATTGAAGTTTTTTTGGAAAAAATAAGCTTTATTGAGGCTTTGGTGCTTTGGTAGGTTATCCCAAAAGAATAACCATGAAAACCATGAAAAACCACATTGGCATTGCTTTCAAAGTACCTTTGGACGTAATCAACGTAGTTTTGTTAGACTTCTTGAAATGTGGTTTCACTAAACTTGGTCCAAACAACTTTATGTACCATATATGTATTCATAAACAAAAAAACTCGTGAACATTTTTATTGGTTATCTCTATTTGTTTGAACTCGCTCTTTTAATCTCTGGCCTATATTTCACATCTACCAAAAGAAAACAAGATCACACTCTCATATTCCAAAATCAGCACACACATGTATTTACTCGCATTTTAACATTTATAATAATAAAATAATTCCTTAAATAATCGCACTCAACTTTGGGTTCAAAAAAAATTTCAAATACCCAATAATCAAAAAATAAAAATAAACCTATACCAGAACAAATAAATTGCACGACTGGATCGCACGTATAGTTGCTTTTATTTGCGGTGCGGTTACAGGTCCAGCAATTAATACAATTTGAAAAATATTTAGCGAACTTGGAAGTTCTTATTCCATTTTTCTTTTTTGAATGCTTCAAAAAGTACGTTAAATAGTTTTCAGTAGAAAAATTTAAACGCCATTTTATTTCATTAAAAAATGTGAAAAAGCGTGATTTTTTTTTGAAAATCGTTGGAACGGTTTTTTCACAAGTTTTTTTAAAAATTAATAAAGAAATAATTCGAGAATGCAAACTACAGCATAAAAATTAATTTCATTTAAAATTAAAATTAAATGAAAATTCACTATATCTAGGTACCTACCCGTTTTTAAAAATATTGATTTTTCAAAAAAAAAAAAAAAAAAAAATTATTCGAAAATATTTTAATGGAAAATTGTTTGGCTACCTAAATCTTCTCGAATATCAAATTTGAATGTAACCAATTCTCAGAAAATTCGAAGAAAAAAAGCGGTCCTATGGGGGACCGTTTAAAAACGGCTAAGGCCCGACAACTTTAATTTTGTTTTCACCAAAGCATTAACACACCTACAAATAGTTATACACTGATTTTTGATCATAAAAATTCTTGGAGCCGTTTTCGAGAAAAAAAGATTTTACTAAACGCTTATATGACAGGTACCGTTAATATTTGAGCTAAAAAAAAATTTTAAAATCCTCTGTAGAATCACAAAATGACCCTATGTACCAAATTTGAAGATGATTGGCAACCGTTCAGGTCGTAGTCCGAAATACATACGAAGAGACAGGCAGGCAGACAGACAGACAGAATTTTTCCGCAGTAACTTAAATATGTTTCTCTACTATCGTAATGTCATGTTTGATTGTTATCTCAACATTTTTAATTTGCACGAATGCATAACTTACATTATGTGTAGTACCTACCTATAATCGCAATAGCCTTTGAGTATCAACGTTAAACGCTTTAAGCGGCCCACTACAAAAGTGTGAGCACCGATATCATGACACCGGTATGGCATTCCGCAGCACACGCAACACCGATTCTTCAACCAATTCGTACACAAAACTCGTAATGTTTAATTTGCCTTGTTATTAATTACCCGCTCATGTAATCGTGCTCTTTCAACAATATTCCGACCGCAACTAATATTTTAGATTTTACTTGAAATGTGCAGGCACATCCCCACAATCCCACATACATAACACCGATTGAGGCACTGAGCACCGCAACAAGAAAATCTAAATCTTTTGATTTGCTACCTACTTAAATCCCTGTATAAGACAATAACAACCCTCACACAAACGTATCACTGTTCGTGTTCATTTTCATTGCGTATTATGTACCCAGGTATTTTTAAAACGCGAGATTACCTTGTTAATGACACACTTTTTCAACCAATTAATAAAAGACCAGCTTGTATAAAACCCTTGATTCTGAAAAGTAAAGTGCCTTCTTGTTTAAATAAACAAATTGATGATTTCACGAAACATTAACGTCTGTCGAGTCCTTGGCAGCCAAAAACGACTACAATTTTCCATTTTCTTCGCACTTGATCAAAGGTAAATTGGTCAAACGGTATACTTACTTACTTACTTAGGGGGCGCTACAGTTCGGGACGAACCTGGGCCTCAACCAACATGCCTCCCTAGCCAGCTCGGCCTTTGGCTAGCTGCTTCCAGTTTCGCACTCCAAGTTGGTTGAGGTCGTCCTCCACTTGAGCGCGCCACCCAAGGCGAGGTCTTCCTTGACTGCGTCTACCCTCTGGGATGGAATCGAAGATCCTGCGAGCCGGAGCATTGCTGTCCATTCGCTCTACATGACCTAGCCATCTTAAACGTGATATGCGTATATTTTGACCAGGTCTCTGTACAGCTCGTACAGTTCTTGGTTGAACCTTCTCCTCCAAAGCCCGTTAACGCAGATAGGGCCAAAATCCTCCGAAGAATCTTACGCTCGAAACGACTAAGGAAATCTTCATCCGATTTAGAAAGAGTTTAACGTCTCGGCGCCATAGAGCAGGACTGGGATGATTAGGGTCTTATACAGAGTCTCCTTTGTCTTTTGAGAGGGGGCTTTGCTACTCAATTACTTTCCTAGCTCATAGAATAAGCGATTGGCTATATTTCTGACGAGATGTTGTTGTCAGATGTTATAGCGGATCCGAGGTACACCAAGTCCCTATAAAGTACCTCAAAGTTGTACCTGTCTATTGTGATGTTTTGTCCAATCCGCTGGTGTTGTTTGTCCTTTTTTGTGAACAGCAGGTACTTCGTTTTGTCCTCATTGACTGCTAGTCCCATCTTAGCCGCTTCAGCTTCAATGCTAGCAAACGTTCCAGTGACAGCTCGCCGAGTTCTGCCAATGATGTCTATGTCGTCAGCGTATGCTAACAATTGCTCAGAATTGAAAAAAAATTGTCCCACTACAATTGACTTGCGAGTTACTTATAATTTTTTCAAGTATTAAGTTGAAGAAATCACACGAGATAGCGCATCACCTTGTCGGAATCCTTTTTTGACATCAAAAGCTTCTGTGAGGTCAGTACCAACCTTGATGGAGCAGCGAGAGTTTTCCATCGTCATCCTGCACAGTCGGACGAGTTTTGTGGGGATGCCAAAACCTGACATGGCTCTGTATAGCTCGTATCTATAAATGCTATCATGCGGCCTTAAAATCGATGAGGTGGGTATTATCGATTTGGAATTCTTGGGTAGTTTCCAGGATCTGCCGTAGCGTGAACATTTGATCGATTGTGGACTTTCCTGGTCTGAAACCACACTGATAGGGACCAATCAGGTTACTGACGAAAGGTTTCAGGCGTTCACATAGTACGGCTGAGAGGATTTTGTAGGGATATTCAGAAGAACTATATTCCTGTATAGTTTGCGCAGTTTAGAGGGTCTCCTTTCTTGTGGATCGGGCAAACGATGCTGAGGTTCCATTCATCAGACATACTTTCTTCTGACCAAACTTTAGAGATGAGTTGGTGTATGCACTCCACCAGGTCATCTCCGGCTGCTTTAAAAGTTCGGCGGGTAGTCCGTCGGGGCCAGCAGCTTTGTTGTTTTTTTAGTTTAGATATTGCTAACCTCACTTTATTTTGGTCAGGTGGACGGAAGTTTTGTCTGTCATCGTCCATGTTGAATGGTTCATTCTGGCTGACAGCGGGATTTTGATCTTCATCGCCGTTTAACAATCTGCAGAAACAGTCCTTCCATGTACTCAGCACCGACTGTGACTCTATTACGAGGTTTCCATTACTATCTCTACAGGCTTCTGTGCGGGTTTTTTTTTCCTTGGCACGTTCTTTTTACCTGTTGGTAAAACATCCGCACGTTATTCCTGGAGTAGCATCTTTCGCTAGCGCGCTTCTCATGCTCTCTCTTTTTCTTTTGGAGAAGCCGGTGTTCTTCCCGTCTTTTGTGCTCGTAGAGCTTGCGAGCAGCTCTCGTCTTTCTTTGCAGCGCCGCTTTATATGCCTCTTGATTGGCTGCATGGGCCTGCCTGCATTCGTCTTCGACCCAGAGGTTTGGTGGTGGTGGTCTGGTGAAACCTAGCACATCAGTTGCGGCATCTCTGATGGCTTGTTGGCAGTGTTGCCACTGGTCTTCGGCACTTGATGCTGGTGGTATTGGATTTCTTGAGAGGTTACGGGATATTCGATGGCATAGGTTCTGGTGGTTTCTTGCGATTGCAGCTTTCCGACGTCATATTTCCTCACAGTATTACTCCGTTGTTGTGGTGTTCGGGTTATTCGCATTCTTACCTTTGCTGCAACAAGGTAGTGATCCGAATAGATGTTAGCTGCTCGGAAGGTGCGAACATCCAAGATACTGGAGGCGTGTCTTTCTTTACTTTTTACTTTTAATTGATTTTTATTTTCATATTTACTTATAACTGTACTTACAGGCTAGACAAAAATCTTAAAACTAGCTAAAACTTGACAACTTGATTAACTTACTGGCCCTATGTGGGCGCTCTAAATTATTCTCTCACTTAATTTTAATTGCCTTTCGGCCTAAAACTAGCTAAAGTTTATCTTATATATATATAAGGGTTTTATTTTTCACCCAGAAAATGAAAAAAAACTGGGTATCTTATCTGTTTCTTAATCTATCTTAAACTACTTAAGAACTAACTTAAAATAAACTAAAAATAAACTAAAAATAAAACTTAAAATAACTTAAAATAAACCTAAAATACTTAAATCTAGAACAGCCACAGCAACCTTTTTTTTTTTTTTTTGTTGGTGCCGCCGCAACTGCCCTACCTAACTTAGATACTAAAGATATATGTAGGTCGGCCATAGGCGATATGTTCGTCTATGTCGACTAAAAATATCGGGTTTTAGCTTAGGTGGACCTGATCTACTGCTTCCTTCCGATCCCGGTCGGGCACAGCCCTACTGAAACGGAGGCGCTCTGCTTCGCTCCCAGCGTCGTAGAGGAGCCGCCTATCGACTGTTCTGCGGCCGACGTGGTAGATCAACGGAATCGCCGATCTATCCTGAATCAGCCCTCGACTATCAAGATATAGGAAAGCCTCGGGCGGGATAAAACCACTCGAACGTGTGCTTTCAAAATATTCATCTTGGGGGTAATAAGCCCCGAAGATTTGTCCATTAGTTGAGGTCATCGCCCTTGCAATGTGTCCGCGAATGAGCTTTATTAAAAAGTTATCTATCCTGTTTCTATTGGCCCTGTTGTATAGGACCTCGTTGAAATAATACTGTTTGTACTCCGACTCTGGTGTTCTATAAAGTCTGAGACAAGTGCGAAGGCACTGTCTCTCGAACACCCGAATCTTTCCCATTTGAGATGGTGCAACGTTGAACCACACAGGGCATCCGTAGGCAATTATCGGCCTGATGAGGGCCATGTAGCAAATCACTTTCACCCTGCTATCAAGGCGGCTGCTATAAAACAACCGTCTTGTCAGGGCAAAAGCTCCCCTAGCCCTGGCCAGAGCAGCCTCTATATGTCGATTGAAAAACAGATACTGATCTAACCAGATGCCAAGGTACTTTACTACATTTTTACTTGCCAGGGGATGTCCATGTTGCCCAGCGATCACTAGCTTGCGCCAGTTCTTTCTCGTATCCCTAGAGGCCCTAGACAAAGGGGTTCTAAAAAGGATAGTTTCACATTTCTGGAAGTTAATTTTCAGCTTCCAATCATTACAGTACTTTTGAATTTTATCGAAATCACGTTGCAAGAGAATTCTGATGACTTCAACTTTTGGACCTGTTCTGTACGCAACTAAATCATCGGCATACGCAATTGCATGAGGTAGACTCCCAATGAGATCGCTGGTGTAAATACTAAAGAGAATCGGCGAGTTCACCGCTCCCTGTTGCAGACCGTTTTTAATATTAAACGTTGTGTTAGATGTTACATTGCCACTCTTGACAACAAACTTTCTACCATTAAGCATGTCGTAAAGCATATATAGCAGTGGTTTACTTATGCTCCATCTGGTTAGCTTCAGATACAGACCTTCTAACCATACCGTGTCGAAAGCCTTCTCCAAATCAACCAGACAGGCACGCGTGCATTGATTCTTAGCATTGTTCCATTGGACAGCAGATACTAGCTTTGACGCGGCATGAATTGTGTCATGTCCCGCCTTAAAGCCGAACTGGGTGTCTGGAATTATATTTTTGTCGTCGGCCCACTTGGACAGAGCTCTATTGATAACTTTTTCGAATACCTTGCTGATACTCGGGAGAAGACTTATCGACTGGAGATTTGCCGGATTGGAGTTGTCCTTTCCCTTTTTGGGGAGAGGATGTACCACAGCTGTCTTCCAACTCACTGGATAATATGCATTATTCAGCGCGTTGTTGAACAGTGTTGCGTATATGTTAATTGCATCCTCGGGGAGATGTCGTAGTACAACATTGGGTATACCATGGACTCCTGCCGACTTCTTTTTCTTTAATGATGCGAAGATCATTTGTAGTTCAACCTTCGAGATGAGCAGGGAACTTGGCCCATTTCGCTCGGCGACGGTGGCATTTGCCAGATTGTCTTCATTGAATCCGGTAAAACCAAGATTCTCAGATCGGCTTTGCGTGATGCTATTTCGAAGGTAGAAGTGATTCAGCAGAGCTCTGTTCTCTAGGTCGTGATTTGGATGAATGGACTCATTCATCTTATACACTTGCTGAAAAGCAGAACCCACTGTCTCAACCTTCTCCAATGGATCTTCGATCACAAAGAATTCGTCGTCCAAGACGGCGTTCCCCAGATCTACTCCTGCGGTCAGGAGTATGTTTTCGTTGTCTGTCGTTCTTTGGAGCTTAAGACACGGAAGATCATTTTGAGTGTTCTTTCTAAAGATTTTATTAATCTCGGGAAACATACTCGGGTCGCTAGAATTAACGGCTCGAATACTGTTATCCCAGTATGAGTTAATAGACAATCGATAGTTTTGTTTAATGAGCGAGTTAACATTTTTGATTGAAGACTTCAGACCGCCTGTACAAGAGTTTTAATCTTGTCAGGAGGCCACTTTTTTGTCTATGTAGTGCGTCTATTGTTGCGTTCTTGTACATTTCAGTTGCGTTATGTTCTTTGTATCGTGGGATTGTTCTGTCCATCGTTTGTTTTATGACACCATCCATCTGAAGCAGGTATCCATCGATCTCTACGTTCGATAGATTCCTGTCGTTTGGAGGCGTGTCTTACATCGATCGCAACGTGATCAATCTGATTGACGGTTCTTTGATCTGGGTGTCGCCAAGTCCCTTTGTGTATATCGAGATGAGGAAACCGTGTGCTTGCAATGGTGACTTTATGTGCCGCTGCGAGGTCAATTAGCCTAAGTCTGTTTTCAGACGTTGTGTCGTGTAGGCTATGTTTTCCGACAGTCCTACCACAGATTTCCTCTTTACCCATTTTGGCGTTAAAATCGCCTAGTACGATCTTAACGTCGTATTTAGGGCATTGCTCATAGGTTTTGTCGAGGAGCTCGAAGAAGCCATCCTCGGTGGCGTCATCTTTGTCCTCTGTGGCGGCATGAGCGCATATTAGGCTTATGTTATGGCGAATTTAGCCTTGATACGGATTGTCACAAGTCGCTCATTTACGTGGTGTATGACGAATCCGCACCCAAATAAACGCTGTAGTCTTCTTCCACAATCACCGTAGTACACGTCACAGTTTTTCATCCTCTTTTTGCCGGGCCCATCCCATCGCGCTTCATGGATGGCAGTTATTTCTGCTCTCTAGAAGTCTAGCGCCTCCACTTATTGTTTGGCTGCATGTGGTCTGTTAAGAGTTTTAACATTCCACGTGCAGATCCGAAGGTAGTTGTCCTTAATTCGTTAATCCGTCTTTTTCCGAGGCTATTGGTCGCTTCGTAACTTTCTTTTTTTTTTATGGCAGGGTTGTTAACCCCACGCACAACCCCCAACCTGGAGGGCCGGGTCCTTTAATGGATTCCTTAGACAAAAGGAACAGGAGAATCCGAAGTCAGTGACCCGCTTCGGGGATATGAGCGCTGCCGTTGGCCCATTAAGGGCTCATCCGCCACCATCTTTATCTCCAAATTCGTCGAAGTAGCTCATTAGGGCATCTGCCTTGTTGACTGTTGACGCCACAGCTTTTCTAAATGGTCTCATCCTCTTTCTGAGGGGCTCGTGCAAGACTTCTGGGAATCGATCAGAACAGTCATTAAAGCAGAGCATTATAGTGTTGCTATTTTTTCTTTGTTCAACACTCGCGCTTATAAGTTTAGATGGAATGTCCGGATGGATAGATCAGTACCCGGAGGTTACCGCGGGGAGGTAAAATAAGCACATTTCATGCGTACGAGATAGTTGCAGCAACTGTGCCTCACCTGTTTGATGCCGTTCATTGCCTACCCTATTCCTACAGCACCCAACCACCAACCAAACGGTATATTGTCCATAAATATACTTGGCTTTTGTTTTCATCTCCGAAACATGGTTCGTTTTGTTAATACTGTCCTTTACTCGTGACTAGCACAATTGAATGTTCTCAAAAGTCTTGTGAAAAATCGCTTAATAAGCTTCAAAGATATTGCTGGGCATAATGTAGATTTGGAAAACCATGATGAGAACATTTACCACAAATGAGCTGTTGAGGCCGGAACTAATTAAACGAGTAAATCATAAACGTCTCAAAAAGTAAGAAGAAAACAGGGAAAGCCTTCGTTTTCATAGTAGAAACCATCATCTTCCTCTGACGGCAAAATTAAGTATTTAGTCGCCATAGAGATGGTAAGCCACATAAATACACATATATTTCAAACCAATCTGCCGTGACCGTGAACGAAGGAAATTTTAGAGAACTTCTAATGTTTTTAGTATCTGCTAGAGATGAGAAATAAAAGCAACATTGCAGTTAACTTTTTCTAATGCTACATCAGTATTGTGTTTAACTGAAGTGTTGTCCTTAACACAGTCCAAGAACAAGTTGCTACAAACAACATCTCTTGACCTTAATAGCAGTGGAATACTGACAGCATGCAACAAATTTTGTTAATCAATTGAATGTTGAGTTGAAAGTTCCTCGTATTTAAACAAATGTGCCATGTTGGAAATAATTCAGCTGAGGAGTATTACAGAATATATTTATATGCACCTCTACTTGAATTTCTTCTTAGCGATTTCCGTGAAAGTTTTTAACCCGAAGCTTAAGATATGTTTAAACTAAAGATTTTCATCCCGGAAAATATATCAGATACAATAATGATTAGTTTGATACCAGAGTTAAGTCTCTTTTGGATCACTTTGGACAGCTCTTAGACCTAAATAAACTAAGACACATCACACATGCCTTTTTTGTTTAAAAAAATAAGTTGGTGCTGTGGCGCGAAAAATAGGTAAAAGAAAAGTAGCAGAACAATCATATTGCCGTTACTACTCTGGGTTGAATTAACAAATGTAATAAGGATGTGTTTGGTATAAAACATACATAGTTTTCTTCTTATTCTAATATTATGAGCCGTGTTTTTTGGGAAAGCTATGGGAGGATCGAGCACAAACAATGGTTGCATTGGCATTCGAATCCGAACAAATAAATGTGTATCTATAAATTCCAACACGCCCAAATGCTGCCTTGCAACATTGTAACTTTCTTAAACAATGTAGCATGCAATATCTATGGAAATATAGTATTTGTAGCATGATAAAAGTCGAACATGCAATCCGCAGCCAAATTCAACATCTACTTTTTTCGGCAGCTGGCTTTTGTATTTGTAGTGTGTGTAAGATCTTGCTTCGCTGCGGATAAATTTCCCAATAAAACACGGCTTACAGTTGCAAATTCTTTGGCGGTGAGTTCTTCAACCTTAACGGTCTGGCACTGATGCACATTCACAGACAAATCCTTATCGATGTTGAAAGAGTAATTACTAGGATAAGAATAATTAAGCAGATACGAACTGTGTACCTATGTGTATATCATGTATATATGTACGTACTTATGTACCTCATTTAATTTAAATTAATTAATTTGTTTTTAATACGGACTAGTTCCTGGTTACTTTAACTATACAGATTTAATATTTTTAAGAAAGAAATGCGAAAAATCGTTAAAATAGGTGTACGTATTCATTGAGTGATTTTTACTTGCGATTATAGGTACTATAATACAAGTTTTGCATTCGTGCAGATTAAAAATTTTGAGATAACAATCAAACATGACATTACGATGATAGAGAAACATATTTGAGTTACTTGGCAAAATTCTGTCCGTCTGTCTGTCTGTCTGTCTGTCTGTCTGTCTGTTGGGCCAATTGTCTTCAAATTTTGAAGACATTCTACAGAGGAGTTTTTTAAAAATTCACACTTTTTAACATTTCCTAAAGAAATAAAATGACGTTTAAATTTTTTCACCCAATACAATTTAACGTACTTTATTCGAACAATCAAAAGTCACAAAAATCGAGTAAATGCTTTGATGTTCACTTTAATTTTTTTTAATTTTATTCTACAATGTGACCGCACATATGAGCAAGTACGTGCGATCCAGTCGTGCAATTTATTTACTTGCGATTTAGGTACTAAAATGCAAGTTATCGATTCGTGCAAAAAAAATATCTAACAATCAAACATGACATTACGATAATAGAGAAGCTGAAAAAAGTGGGTCCGGAAATTCCGTCCGTCTGTCTGTCTATTTTTTCACGTCTCTACAGCCTAAACGGATGAGCCGATTTGCTTCAAACTTGGTATTTAGTATTTATTAGGTAGTATCTCGGAGGGGTGTTTTTCATTTTTGCTCTAGATCGAAAAAAAACGGTACCTGCCATCTGCCATACAATTTTTAACAAAAAGTTAGATTTTCTCGAAAACGGATCTAATGATTTTGATAACATTTTCAGGGTGCTATTTTTTTACAGTATTACATCTGTCAGAATATTTTTTTAGAAATTTGTTCTATAACGGTACCTCTCATATAATCGGTTTTTTCAAATGCGGTTTTATCGAAAACTATTATCCTGATTTCAATAAAATTAATAAACACACAGGAAGTCATTTATAATTCAATTAATATCGCATTTCAAAATTTTCAAAAACTTTTTTTTTTCGATTTTTTTAAATTTAAAAAAAAAATTGGTTTGCGAAATATTTTGAAAATGGGTGGATTGATTTTTTTTAAATAATTTTCCCAGATGAAAATGAAAACTACAGACTGCCTTATATTGACATACTAGAAAAAAAATTTAAATATTTTTTTGAAAAGTTTTTCAAAAAAACGACTCTTTTAAAAAAACTGGTCGAACGATTTTCAATTTTTTTTTCTTCGATAGACATTTAGTTTCCAAATTTTATTGCATACTTAGTTTTTCCAAGAAAACTCTGAAAATAATTTAAAAAATAAAGAATTTTCTAAAAAAAATATTTTTTTATTTTAATAGACGTGTGGTTTTCAATCTGGCAATGCTTTTTTCGGAGTTGGTCTTTTGACAGCTGTCTCTTGATTTATGCTCAGTTTGGTTTGCGATTTCATAATGAATAGACTTAGTCCTGAACAAAGTTTGTAAATTATGCAAATTTATTGCCAAAATAATGGTTCGTTTCGGTGGAGCAGAGTATCGAAGAAGACCCAAATGAGTCCATCCACCATCGCGCGCGGAAGGGTCTTGGTTTGCAGGCTTACAAAATCCAACTCGTTCAAGAATTGAAGCCGACCGCCCATCAAGCGCGTCACACGTTCGGTGAATGGGCCCAAAACGAAATGGCCACCGATCCCGATTTTCACAAAATTGGGAAAATTGGGCGCTGGAATTTATTCGAGCCAGCCACGGCGGCCACTTCCCCGAAATCATTTTTAAGAACATAATGCAAACCCTTATCTTTATAATAAAGCTAGATTCTTGGCCATAACATTTAACTATATACGCGTTTTATTTCTTCTTGAAAACCACACGTCTAAAAAAAAACGCCCTTTATATACATACATAATGCAGCCACTAAGCAATTATCTAGCATAAGAACAAGTTCATGCGACCCAGTCGTGCATTTTATTTAAATTTTATTCGACGATGTGACCGCACATATGAGCAAGTACGTGCGATCCAGTCGTGCAATTTATTTTAAAGGTTGGCAAAATTACAAGAATTACACCCGGTGTGCAGGAAAAATTGATTTGAACACAAAGGCAGGAAACTTGGTAGTTTTGTTATTATTTATGTTGTGGATTATTGAAATTAATCTACATATATAAACATTTTTATTTCGTCCTTCGAATAAAGGTACTTACATTACATAATATGTATGTTATTAATATTCAATTCTTACCTGGGTCATCAATTCCCAAAATAATTATGTGAAGGGAAAGGCTTCAAAAACCAAAAACAGTAGGTATTCTTGAAGATAATATATTTGCTTTCCAACTGTGTGCTGTTGACATCACATGCGTTAGTGTTACCTATGTGTTTTCTCCCTTTTTTTGTTTTGTCCTGTATCAATGTAGTCTTGTGTGTTTGTCTTGTAATTGGCAGGCAATTAGGTACAAGGGGTTGGGGTCGAAATACTGTATGGTCAAAATTCTGTTTCCAAAATACTGTATTTCAAAATTCTGGTTACACAAAATTCTGTATTTCAAAATTCTGTTTTTCAAAATTTTGTATGGTCAAAATTCTGTATTTAAACAAAAATGGTTTATAAATGGAAAATAGAACATCAAAATTAATAACAAAATCAACAACAACAAAAACAAGAGTCACAGCTACATGCTGACAAAATTTTTACTGAACTTTAACCCCAATATATATAATATTTGATTTTCTCATATTTCGATATGGATACAAAGACAAAACCAATTTATATTAGATAAAGTTTTTATTTTCGGAACTTACCGCGTTATAAGAAATATTTTCTTATTTATTTCTACCCGACGTTTCGAAGAAGTTTCATACTTCGTGGTCACGGGATGAGACTGACGTTTGATTGCTTTTGTTTAAGTTATTGGTTTTTAGCTCTCGCTCTCAAGTAGTACCGGTGCGTAGATGTTGATGCACTTGGATTGCTTGTGGGTGGTGGTGGTGTACTCGTTCTAGGTTGTTGTTGCGTTGAGTCGATGTATTTTTGGACACATGCAAAGCTCACGACATCGGCTATAGGTTTTTTGATTTGCTTTACTATGGTTTTGCTTATGAGAGGATCCCACGTTGGCGATAATTTAAAGCTAGAATCTCTATTGAAATTTGTATGTTTCTTAATTTCAATTGCTTCTCTTACGATTCTTGGTACATAAAATCTTTCATTTGCGATTGATCTAGCTTGATCAAAACGTATAAAGTGATCTTCGTTGTAGGCCAGATGTTCACATATTGCCGATTTTGTGACAGCGTTGTTTTGGATAGCTTTGATATGTTCGTTTAAACGTGTTTTAATACCTCTTTTCGTTTCACCAATATAAAAAGATCCACAGCTACAGGGAACAGAGTATACACCAGGATTTTGTAGTGGAATTTTGTCCTTAGGCGATCTTAAAAATTGACGAACCTTAGTTGGCGGTTTAAAGATGGTTTTAACATCATATTTTTGTAAGATTCGCCCAATTCCATCCGTTATGCCTTTGATATAGGGTAAAAAGGCCCTTTTATCAAATGCTGGAGGAAGCGAATGTTTCTGTGAGCTGGGTTTGGGTTTCCAGGTTCTCTGTTTGGAGTTGTAGCCATTCTTTTTAAGTGCAATGTCTATATACTTCAACTCTTGCTTGAGGTGTTCGGGGTCACAAATTTTGTGAGCACGGTTCACAAGAGCCGATACAACCGATGTCAAGTTGGCTGGGTGATGATGTGATGTAGCATGTAAATATCTGTCCGTATGAGTGTCTTTCCGGAACACCGTGTGGCCGATCGAACCATCTTGCTTTCTTATGACTTTAACGTCTAGGAAAGCCAAAGAGTTTTCTTGTTCTCTTTCCATTGTAAATTTAACTTTTTCGTGGATGGAATTAAGATGAATCAGAAAACTTTCTACCTGATTCTCTTTGAGTACGTAGAACGTGTCATCCACGTACCTTACCCAAATTGTTGGTTTCGTTAAGGATGTTCCTAATGCCAATTCCTCAAAATGTTGCATCCATATGTCTGCAATTATTGGTGCAACAGGTGAACCCATTGCAACACCATCAATTTGTAAATAATATTTCCCATTGTATAAGAAATATCCTGATGTAAGGCATATATCAATTAACTCTAATAACTTAGAGTTGTTTTGAGAATTAGACAATTTCGATTTTATAACATTGAGGGTTTCTTCAATTGGAACATTGGTGAATAAGGAGGTAACATCAAAACTAACCATAATTTCATCATGTTTAATGTGAAGGTCTTTGATCATGGACACGAAATGTTCCGAGTTTCTTACTATTGAGTTTGAGTTTTCAATAAGTGGCTTAAGCTTAAAGGTTAATTCTTTAGCCAAAAAGTATGTTGGTGAATCTATTTGGCTGACGATGGGTCTTAACGGTACATTTTCTTTATGTACCTTAGGAAGGCCGTAAACTCTTGGTGCTTGTGGACATGACGGTATTAAATTCTGATTTTGTAAAACAGATTTACTGTCATTTACAATCTGTCGAACTTTTTTAAGCACTCTTGATGTTGAAGATCGCCTAAGGACAAAATTCCACTACAAAATCCTGGTGTATACTCTGTTCCCTGTAGCTGTGGATCTTTTTATATTGGTGAAACGAAAAGAGGTATTAAAACACGTTTAAACGAACATATCAAAGCTATCCAAAACAACGCTGTCACAAAATCGGCAATATGTGAACATCTGGCCTACAACGAAGATCACTTTATACGTTTTGATCAAGCTAGATCAATCGCAAATGAAAGATTTTATGTACCAAGAATCGTAAGAGAAGCAATTGAAATTAAGAAACATACAAATTTCAATAGAGATTCTAGCTTTAAATTATCGCCAACGTGGGATCCTCTCATAAGCAAAACCATAGTAAAGCAAATCAAAAAACCTATAGCCGATGTCGTGAGCTTTGCATGTGTCCAAAAATACATCGACTCAACGCAACAACAACCTAGAACGAGTACACCACCACCACCCACAAGCAATCCAAGTGCATCAACATCTACGCACCGGTACTACTTGAGAGCGAGAGCTAAAAACCAATAACTTAAACAACAGCAATCAAACGTCAGTCTCATCCCGTGACCACGAAGTATGAAACTTCTTCGAAACGTCGGGTAGAAATAAATAAGAAAATATTTCTTATAACGCGGTAAGTTCCGAAAATAAAAACTTTATCTAATATGAATATCGTCCGCGAAAATAAAAACCTAAAACCAATTTAGCTTACAAATACGTCTCTTTTTCTCATAAATATTTTGCACTTGTTCTTTATATATCCATATCAGTAATCATTCTTAAATCAGCCATTGCACAGTAAATTACAACAAATTTTTCCTGTACTCGCACGTGCTAAGCAGTGAAATAATTGTAATAGGTACCTACATCTATTTAAACAGAAAAACAGAATTTTTGCATTTTGGATAACCAGAATTTGGGCATACAGAATTTTGAAAAACAGAATTATGAAATACAAAATTTTGTACGTACAGTATTTTCCAAAAAAAAAAAACAGAATTTTGGTCATACAGAATTTTGACAACCGGAACTATGACCCGCTCCCAATTACAAGACCTGTCTACTTAGATATGTTTTTCTCGCAGATGTATCTACCTAGTATGTAATGTAATGTGTAATGTATTTATTTGTTCTATTGGTAGTCTTACAGCGAAAATTTAGTAAGCCGATGCTTACCGAAAATGGTGAAAACATTATTTTCTTCTGAAGATTTGAACGACTGAACTTCAGGCGGCATTAGTGCAGTAGAAAAGATCCTTGCTTGATAACCCAAACATTGTGAGTTGATTACTCAGACTAGGTAGCAATTTTTCGAACTCCTAGTGCAAGCTAGACGCCATATATGCCTTTTAAGTAATTAATAAACACATAGTTATTATAACCTTCTAGGCCTAAGAAAAAGGCTATTGCTCTAACAGACACATATATAGAATATTATCATAATTATTTCTATTATTAATATTATTTAAGAAGTTTCCAAATAATAATTTTTTTTAAACTGTTATAAAAAAAACAATCGCTTTTCAAAGAGCCCTTCTTCAGCTGCAACAGTAGCCCTATAATATCATACATATAAGAATTATTGTGATACTTTTCCAAGAAGTACATAGGTAGGTATTCAAATTCAAGGCACACCCATCACATGAAAACGTATGCCGCACATAGTAACCGCGAATCATCATCAATATCGCGGAAATGTAGGTATAGGGAAATTGCAAGTTTTCTTCAAAATGAGCTCCTTCTTACCAAAACTTTAC
>OZ020511.1:9269825-9272325 GCA_963971375.1 Platycheirus rosarum | reverse complement strand
CCACCTTCAGGAGACCAGGAAACAGAGGCACTATTGCAGATGTTACCTTTGCGACGGACAACGTATTTGCAAAAATAAAGAACTGGAGAGTAATCGAGGACTATACAGGAAGCGACCACCAGTATATCGTTTTTGACTTGGAGGATAACCAACGAGCCCTAAACCTACGTCACCAACCACGGGCTCCAAGGTGGAACTTAAACAGGCTTAACGCGGATATTTTTAAGGAAGTGATCGAGGAAGGGGCAGATGCTGTGCTACAAGTACAAGGACCTGCTGAAACCAAAGCTGAAGCCACGATGCAACTATTCGGCTCGCCTGCGACTCCTCAATGCCCCGAACGAGTGGTGCCAACAGAAACAGAGATCCAGTGTACTGGTGGACAGAAGAGATAGCTGCGTTACGCCGGAGATGTTTACAACTTCGTCGAATAGTCACCAGGGGGAGAAGAAGAAACGCTGAACCTATGGAGGACGCCACAGCGGAGTTCAGAACCAAGAGATTCGAGCTCAAGAGGGCCATCAATTCGAGCAAGAGAGAGAGATGGGAGGATCTCCGCCGTGATGTAAATAGCGACCTCTGGGGACTAGGCTATAAGATTGTTACGCGTAAACTCGGAGCTCAGATGACAACCCCCTGTACTTAGCGAAGAAAAAATGGAGCACATTGTTGAAACACTATTCCCAACTCATCCTGTCAGGGCACCTGACAACACACTTGTCCAAAGACAGGATATCCCACTTTTTAGTGAGGAAGAGTTGAGCATAGCTGTGCAGGCACTACAAAATAGAAAAGCCCCTGGTCCCGACGGAATCCCCACAGAAGTTCTGAAAGTGACTGCCCAAGCATGTCCCCAATTACTGCTGAACATGTTTAACAGCCTCCTCGAAGAAGGCATCTTCCCCAAGAGCTGGAAGAAACAACGGCTGGTGCTCATCAGCAAAGGCAAAGGAGACCCGGACTCCCCATGGGCATACAGACCCCTGTGCATGCTAGACACCGCGGGGAAACTCTTGGAAAAACTTCTGAAACCACGGCTTTCAGCGGCAGTACAAGCGTCGGGCGATCTATCAGAGAGACAGTACGGTTTCCGGAGAGGCCGCTCTACTATCGGAGCAATACAAGAAGTAGTGCACGCCACCCAAGTTGCCAAACAAATAAACCACTACTCGAAAGAGATCGTCTTGCTGGCAACACTGGATGTACGAAATGCCTTCAACTCGACCAGGTGGAGCGATATTCTACATGCGCTCGAAAGGAGATTCCACGTTCCTGCCTACCTTCTACGGATGGCGAAAAACTATCTCAGGGATCGAGAGCTGATTTACGAAACTATAGAAGGCCCACGAAGGAAGGAAGTCACATCCGGCGCAGCGCAGGGATCAATCTTAGGACCAGACCTGTGGAACATCTCCTATGATGATATCCTACGCATGGAGATGCCTGATGATGCCTTCCTGGTTGGCTACGCTGACGACATCGCCGCGGTGATTATAGCACGAGACACCGATAGCGCGCAAAGAAAGCTGAACCAGGTCATGCGACGAACAAATTCATGGATGGAAGAGCATGGACTCAGCCTAGCCACGGAAAAAACAGAGATAGTTCTTCTGACGAGGAAGAGGATTCCCACACAAATTGACTTCCAAATTGGGACCGAAGTGATAAGAAGCAGCGCGGCAGTTAAGTACTTGGGATTGAATCTCGACACAAAGCTAACATACTGGCAACAAATAAAGACAGCAGCGGAAAGAGCTTCAAAAACTACCACATCACTGAGCAGACTGATGGCGAACGTGGGGGGACCAACTGCCAGTAAGCGAAGGCTACTGATGGCGACAACTCACTCCATCCTTCTGTACGGCAGCGAAATATGGGCGGATGCACTTAAACAGCAGAAGTACCGTAAACAGATGGCGGCAGTGCAAAGATGTGGAGCTTTACGTATGGCAAGCTCCTATCGAACGGTGTCGGAACCAGCTGTTCTTGTAATCGCTGGAGTGACCCCTATTGATCTCCTAGCGACAGAGAGGAAGTACATCCACGACAAAAAGGCGGAAATGGGAGTGGAAGCGGCATCCGAGGAGGCTAAGCAGCTGACGATACAGAAGTGGCAAGAGCGTTGGTGCTCACAAACCAGAGGACGATGGACGGCGAGGCTAATCAGAAATGTGGCTGAGTGGAAGGACCGGAAACACG
This sequence comes from Platycheirus rosarum, assembly GCA_963971375.1. Lineage (NCBI taxonomy): Eukaryota > Metazoa > Arthropoda > Insecta > Diptera > Syrphidae > Platycheirus > Platycheirus rosarum. The sequence continues at coordinate 9,270,126 of OZ020511.1, read as the reverse complement.
GTGAGGTCAACTATTACGTCACCCAGTTACTTACCGGACACGGATACTTCAACGCCTTTCTCCACAGGATCGGCAAAACGAGTAGTCCAGCCTGCCAGTACGGGGACTCTCAAGAAGACGACGCACAACATACCTTCTTCGCCTGCAGAAGATGGGCAACACAAAGAGAAGAACTGGAGAGAAACATTGGCAACATCACTCCAGAGAATATAGTCGAAAAGATGCTAACCAGCCAACATAATTGGAATGTGATCTGTATATACACCAACCAGATCCTCAGAACCAAGAAAAGGGAAAAAGA
>OZ020511.1:9264825-9267325 GCA_963971375.1 Platycheirus rosarum | reverse complement strand
ATTATTATTATTATTATTATTATTATTATTATTATTATTATTATTATTATTATTATTATTATTATTATTATTATTATTATTATTATTATTATTATTATTATTATTATTATTATTATTATTATTATTATTATTATTATTATTATTATTATTATTATTATTATTATTATTATTATTATTATTATTATTATTATTATTATTATTATTATTATTATTATTATTATTATTATTATTATTATTATTATTATTATTATTATTATTATTATTATTATTATTATTATTATTATTATTATTATTATTATTATTATTATTATTATTATTATTATTATTATTATTATTATTATTATTATTATTATTATTATTATTATTATTATTATTATTATTATTATTATTATTATTATTATTATTATTATTATTATTATTATTATTATTATTATTATTATTATTATTATTATTATTATTATTATTATTATTATTATTATTATTATTATTATTATTATTATTATTATTATTATTATTATTATTATTATTATTATTATTATTATTATTATTATTATTATTATTATTATTATTATTATTATTATTATTATTATTATTATTATTATTATTATTATTATTATTATTATTATTATTATTATTATTATTATTATTATTATTATTATTATTATTATTATTATTATTATTATTATTATTATTATTATTATTATTATTATTATTATTATTATTATTATTATTATTATTATTATTATTATTATTATTATTATTATTATTATTATTATTATTATTATTATTATTATTATTATTATTATTATTATTATTATTATTATTATTATTATTATTATTATTATTATTATTATTATTATTATTATTATTATTATTATTATTATTATTATTATTATTATTATTATTATTATTATTATTATTATTATTATTATTATTATTATTATTATTATTATTATTATTATTATTATTATTATTATTATTATTATTATTATTATTATTATTATTATTATTATTATTATTATTATTATTATTATTATTATTATTATTATTATTATTATTATTATTATTATTATTATTATTATTATTATTATTATTATTATTATTATTATTATTATTATTATTATTATTATTATTATTATTATTATTATTATTATTATTATTATTATTATTATTATTATTATTATTATTATTATTATTATTATTATTATTATTATTATTATTATTATTATTATTATTATTATTATTATTATTATTATTATTATTATTATTATTATTATTATTATTATTATTATTATTATTATTATTATTATTATTATTATTATTATTATTATTATTATTATTATTATTATTATTATTATTATTATTATTATTATTATTATTATTATTATTATTATTATTATTATTATTATTATTATTATTATTATTATTATTATTATTATTATTATTATTATTATTATTATTATTATTATTATTATTATTATTATTATTATTATTATTATTATTATTATTATTATTATTATTATTATTATTATTATTATTATTATTATTATTATTATTATTATTATTATTATTATTATTATTATTATTATTATTATTATTATTATTATTATTATTATTATTATTATTATTATTATTATTATTATTATTATTATTATTATTATTATTATTATTATTATTATTATTATTATTATTATTATTATTATTATTATTATTATTATTATTATTATATGCGGAGAGTGCAATCTAAAGCTGCAGGCAGAATCCATGCAAATGGCTTAGATAATTTATAACAGTCCTTGCTGCAGACAAGTAATGCAGTGTTTAAACTGTTTTGTTTTATTTTATTTTCAAACAATAAAAACAATAAAAAAAATAACAAATATTTTGTGATTTAATTTCATTTATCTTGTTCGAAATATTCATTTTCCAAAAAAAAAAAATATTTTCCGCTTGTTTGGGGCTTTATGTCATTATGAAATTATGCCCCAGTTTTGGGGCTCTTTTTTCATTTGAATACTGGGGCGTTATTTCATTTAAATTTTGGAGCTCTACTTCTTGGGACCTTATTTCCTAGAGCCAAAATTGGCATTATCCTTTTATTCGACGATGTGACCAGTTGTGCAATTAACATATTTTGGAGTGCATGTGAGAAGAAAAAGAAAGAATTCATACCTCGATCTTAAGCTCGCCAAGGCCGGACTTCGAGGTGCGCGCACAATTAATTGAAAAAAAGTAAAAAAAAAAATTATTTGCGCATTGTTGTCGCGAGTGTTTAAAAAGAATACTCGTTTAGAAAATGAAAAATACCACTCGCGTGTGCTGTAAAGAATAAAATAAGATCCACTCGCGTCGTTGGAAGAAAGATAAAGATGTCCAAGACCTTTGTGCTTAACTGCCTCCTTCTTATCTACCGTAGGCATCGTATGACCATCTAATGCTTACGGTAAACACGGCATCTGAATTTGTCATATTGTGCTGAATGTTTAAATTGATTTTTTGT
>OZ020511.1:9130495-9260495 GCA_963971375.1 Platycheirus rosarum | reverse complement strand
GACACGCACAGAACCGATCCAAAGCGAGAAGAAAGGTGTTTGACGACAAGTCGCCAACCATTTCGAGGTGAATACCCTTTGTGACGAAGCAAACAAAAGTGCAATGTATGCTATTACGAATTTTGGGTTTCGACCGCGTGATAGTCTTAGAGTTATGGAACCAGCATAGTCACATCCTTCCTTGCTGAACGGACGCGAAAAACGGACTCTTTCAGCTGAGAGGTTTCCCATTAGTTGTCTTGACGGATCGCGACGTTAACAAAAGCATAAAACACAATTGTGAACTACCTTGCGCACTAAGGTTCTTGAACCCATGATACAAAATTCTTTTTTTAACAACGCGATCATGAGTGTCACACCGGGATGTAAACGATGTTCAGATGTATAAGTTCAGAGATACGATTTGACTTGCAAAGTATCTTGTTTTTCACGATATAGCAGTTCAGAGTCCTGAACTAGCCCACCAACTCTAAGCACACCATCCGAATCGAGAAAGGCAGTAAGATTAAAAAGTTTATGTTTCTTAGATTGTTCATTGCCCCTTTTTAACGCTGCGATAAAGGCTCATAGTTGTGATTGCCCTTAGACAAACCATTTGCACAAAACCGAAACATTGTTGCTACCAGTCTGAGACATTTATCCCACTATAACGAATAGCTTATGATTGAATGCATATTATTATCTTCGGTAACATTTGACACAAGTACCGGCATTTTTGGGCTTCTCCTTTCTTGCAACTGTACTTCTGTAAAGTACTTCTTACATGGATTCGAATAAGTCCACCGATCCTTCTCCTCCCACAGCCACGAGGATCCTTTCCACCACAGATCGTTTGAAGGCAAAAGAGATAGTGGAATTCCACGAGTTGCACAGTCAGCTTATGTGGAATCGACGAAACGATCTCTGAAGTTCGATTACCAACGAAAACTGACCATTTTTTTTGGAAGGGACAAAAGCCAGTGTAGCATGATTGAAGCAATGATGCAAGCGACCACTTTAATTTCTTTATCCTGTAAAGACATTTTAAGTTTATTAATTAGACGTGTCAATTAAAGGGCGCAAAGTTCCAATCTGGGAAGCGGCAAAACTTTAATAGAAGAAACCTTACTCTTTGCAGATACCAATGTTACCGAGATAGTACCGTCCTCGTTTTTGCTTCTGCAATATACAACAGCAGCATAAGCATCCAACGAGGCATCACAAAATTCATGGAACTCATTATTCCTTTTGTTAGTCCACATTAACCTGGGAATATGAATAGCTTCGATAAGTGGCAGCTCCTGCCGACCAATTTTCTAACGATCAGCCATTTCCTTTGGAATTTCTTCATTACAGCTCATTTTTCCCTCCACAAATCCTGAAGGAGGATTTCAACAGCTAGACAACTATAGGAGCTAGAAATCCCATTGGATCAAAAACGATAGAAGCATCTGACAATATTCGACGCTTTGTGAATGCAACATTTTGCTTAGTTTTACCTTATAGGATTGATCTTAAGCTCGCCAGGGCCGGACGTTGAGATGCGCGCAGAAATAATCGAAAATAAAAGACGAAAAAAAAAAATTATTTGCGCATTGTTGTCCCGAGTGTTAAAAAAAATATACACACTTGTTTGAGAAAATGAAAAGTACCCATCGCGTGTGCTGTAAAGAATAAAATAATATCCACTTGCGTCGCTGAAAGACAGATAAATATTCCCACTCGCGCTGTGGAAGAAAAAAAAAATAATACATACTAGCGTAACAAATTATCCTCTTTGTGCTTAACTGCCTCTTTCTAATCTACTGTAGACATCGTATGACCATACAATGCTTGCGGTAAATAGATAAGGGCTTGATTAAGACTTGATTTTTTGTATGCAAGCTGTCTTATGGGCATAACACCTAAGACAGTTTGTTTATTACGGAAATTAATTTGGATTTTCACTGCACAGTTCGACTTAGTCAGAGTTGTGTTGTATATGTATGTATTTTTAAATGGTAAGATATTTTTGTGTCGTGTATTCTAATGTTCGCGGTTGGAGAAAGAATTTCTTTCACGTGTACGTCTACACTGTTCAATACAGGCCAGCTATTTTGAAATTAAGTGAAACTCAGTTTGGAGTAAATACTGATTTATCAGAATTCGCTCTACATGGGTATAGCTTGGTGACATTACTTTTTTCCCATCATGGTCTCCAGAGCCTTCCCCAATATGGACAATGTTCCAACACGGACTTTAACTTCTTGTAGCTCAAATTCACTGTCCACAAGCATGTCACTCTTTCTTTATTGTTTTATTTACAGGAGTCCAAATCTCGACAGTAATTCGACTTGTAACGAGTTTGATGCGCTGTTTGATTCCATGTCGAAAATTGTTTTCCTTTGTCCTCGCACTGAATTCGTTATTGCGGGCGATTTCAATGATGTTGCTGGGCAAGCCCCATACTATTGACTTGTTTCCTGATTAATATACCATTAGTGTAACTTCTCCATTTGGCACCTCAGACCATTGTGTCATTTCAGATAATTTCTCATCCTCCACCCATCCAGTTGAAGAAAAACTTGGGACGGCCTGAATATTTTTTTTCCGAAACTTTAACTGGTCACTATGCTTCCTCGATAGTGACATTGATGCCAGTGCTGAAATGATGACAAATGTGATTCTTCTAGGGACGCGTGCTTTTATACCTAACGCATCAAGCCTAAAGAAAAGTCCTGGTTTAATTCTGAGTGTAAAGGAGCTATCAGGCTCAAAGAAGTAAGTTTCCGATCTTACAAAGCCAACCCTACAGAGGCAAATCGGAAAAAGCACAATCAAGCTAGGAACTCGTGCAATTCCATTAATGAAAGAACCAAATTTTTGCATAGCCAAAAATTACAGCAAAAAATTCTGAAATTTCCAAAGGCAGTAAAAATGATTGGTCATTTGTAAAAAAATATTAAAAACTCCTCAACATCTTCGGTTCCAACGCTCATCGACAATAACAAACTGATTGTTTACTTTTCAGAGAAAGCAAACTTGCTCGCCGTCCATTTCGCTGCCAGCTCCACGCCACCTCACAGCAACGTTGCCTAGCCCCTCCTGTACTTGAGAATGTAAATTTTTCATTGGTACAGATTTTTTCCGCCCTCGTACAGCAGCAAGAGTTCTCAAAAATCTCGATATACACAAATCCGCTGGCCCGGATGGTATACCCCCGATTATTCTGAAGAGGTGTTCTTCCACACTGGCTCCTACTCTTCTGAAATCTTTCCTATAAGTTGTAAAACAGCATTTATCCATGTCTGTCCCTAAGAAAATTGACCCATCCTCCCCCTCCTCCTACCGACCCATAGCACTAGCATCCCTTCTTTCTAAGGTCATGGAAACGCTGATTAACCGTCAGCTTAAGGAATATCTGGAAGATCGAAAGCTTTTCCATGACCGTCAGTATGGCTTCCGCAGCAACCGTTCCACTGGTGATCTGATGGCATATCTCACCGAACAGTGGAACAAATCTTTACATCGCTTTGGTGAAAGTAAGATTATTGCTCTTGATATCTCCAAGGCATTTGATAGAGTTTGGCATGAAGCTCTCTTATCGAAAATGCGTGCTTTTGGGAACGATGGTACTCTTATTCGTTGGATTAGAAGCTATCTTCTGGACCGGTCAATAGAAGTTGTATTGGACGGATTCAAGTCTGATTCGCACAAAATAAATGCTGGTGTGCCCCAGGGCTCTGTTCTGTCTCCGACTCTTTTCTTGATTTTTACAAATGATCTTCTGTCTGTTACTTCTAATCGGCTTAACTGTTTTGCTGACGACTCTACCCTCAGATTTTCATATTCGTTCGATAATTCACGTCCCACGTACAATTGCAACGGTACCGTATGTCAAGCTCATTAAATTCCGATTTATACAGCATTGTCAAATCGTGTGGAGTTTTATGCTTCGAAAACTCAATGCTGTCTTCTGTCGTTAAAGCTAAACATACCCCCAATGCCATTGTCCATGAATGGCACTTACATCGAAGAAACAGAAAAGCTCTCAGTACTCGGTATGTTTGTCAACGACGACCTCCGTTAGAACGACCATATATTTGAGATCTAAGAATGCTGCTAAGTGCTTAGGTTTTTTGTATCGGTGTAAGAAGTATTTTTCCCCATCTGATCTGGCTACAATTTATAAAGGAACCTAGGAACTTCAACCCCGTACCAAAATTACCTTCCGTAACTATTTTGATTTCGAGTAGCCCACTTCTTCAGGGCTTCGACAATAGCTAAGACTTCCAGTTCGAGTGAAATTTCTATTCTGTTGGAGTCGTTTTCCTACTGATTTATTGGATTGGGTGGAACTTTTGGTCTTCTTCATCTTTCTGCAACAAATTTGCTCCATAGCCATGCATGCTAGCGTCAGGGTGAACCTCGGCTGATGATTTCCCCATCCCACATATTGATTTGAGTAGTTTTGATGATTGAAAAAAGGTAGACTATAAGGGTAAATAATAAACAGAAAATATTATAAAGTTAACTCAAAAAAAATATTTAAAGGTAAATTTTCATAAATGATTTTCAATTATTTTAAATTAACAATATTACTAACCCAATGATCTTAAAACTTACGCCTCTGTTTATTTTTCAACTCAATTAAAAACAATAAATAGCAATGTTTATTTTCAACTTAAGCCAAGCTAATTCTTAATATTTTGTCTGTTGGATGTTATTACATTTTGTATTTGGACTCTTAAGCGTGAAATAAAGTCCAAAAAGAGAGAGCCTTGGCTCTGATAAAGCATCGCTTCCCGTCCTGACAAGACGGTTGTTTTATAGCAGCCGCCTTGATAGCAGGGTGAAAGTGATTTGCTACATTTTTTTTTTTATAATTAACGCGCGCACAAGGGACTACTTGTTTCCCTTTTAATGTTACACACTGCGCGGGCATTAGGAGGATAGGGAGGGGAGAGACAGGAGGTGTCGATTAACATTGGTTTTGAATGTTTGCAGATCAAAATGGCAAGGGAAAATCTCGCCGGGTAAACTATTCCACATTCGTGTCGTTCGGCTAAAAAAAGAATCCCTATAGTTCACGGTACGTCCGAAATTGGGCTCAAGGGTGAACTGATGAGCATTCCTTGATAGACGAGTATTACGGGAGAAACTTTTAAGGGGAGGAATGCAGCTGCCTACTTCGAGTGAACATTTTTTGTAAAAGAAACGATAAAATAAGGAAAGACATGGCCCTTATCAGGCCGATGATTGCCTATGGATGCCCTGTGTGGTTCAACGTTGCACCATCTCTAATGGAAAAGATTCGGGTGTTCGAGAGACAGTGCCTTCGCACTTGTCTCAGTCCTTATGGGCAACTGAGTCGGAGTACAAACACTATTATTCCAACGAGGTCCTATACAACGGGGCCAATACAAACAGGATAGATAACTTTTTAATTAAGCTCATTCCAAGATGAATATTTTGAAAGCACACGTTCGAGTGGTTTTATCCCGCCCGAGGCTTTCCTATACATTGATAGTCGAGGGCTGATTCAGGATAGATCGGCGATTCCGTTGATCTACCTCGTCGGCCGCAGAACAGTCGATAGGCGGCTCCTCTACGACCGAGACATAGTCGCTGGGAGCGAAGCAGAGCGCATCCGTTTCAGTAGGGCCGTGCCCGACCGGGATCGGAAGGAAGCCCGTGATCAGGTCCACCAATTCTGGTGGCTCAGTTAAAAACCGATATTTCAGTCGACAAAAACGAAATATCGCCTATGGCCGACTACATTTATCTATGGTATCTTTAAGTTAGGTAGGGCAGTTGCGGCGGCACCAAAAAAAAAAAAAAAAAGGTTGCTGTGGCTGTTCTAGATTTAAGTATTTTAGGTTTATATTAAGTTATTTTAAGTTTATTTAGTTTATTTTAAGTTAGTTTTTAAGTAGTAGATTAAGAAATTGATAAGATATACAGTTTTTTGTAATTGTCTGAGCCGATGGCCTCAGTAGCCAGTGCTCGTAAGTGTGTCTACTTCGTAGATTTATCATTAAGTTTTTTTTTTTAATTCTGTTTTTAAATGAAGATAATTTTTGTGCTTAAGTTTGCATTCTTATTTTTTTTTAAGTTGTTAAATAAACACCGTTCCAACGGTTTTCAAAAACAATGCACACTTTCACATTGTTTAAAGAAATAAAATGGCGTTCAAATTTTTCCACTGAAAACTATTTTGCGTACTTTTTTCAAGCATTCAATAGTCAGAAAAATCCAATAAGAACTTCGAAGTTCCAGTGCGATCCAGGCGCGCAATATATTTGTATCCATCAAAGTTTTAATAAGAAATCTAGAACCATAATGAAGGAGCCCAAATTTATATTATATATTATTATGTATAAAACCAAAAACAAAATTTACTCCATCCATCTAGGTACATAGTATAATTATCTAATATCTAAACCCTCTACAATTTTAGCCTCTATTCTGTTTCAGGCACAGTGATTAAACCTCTGCTTATTTTATTGCCTTGACAATGAATCCCTTCTTGGCTCCATCTTTAAAGACGCCATTATCTTCTTACATCTTACAAAAATGAATTGGCAAACTACCACCCTCAGAGACAAGAAAATTCATAGCCCTATCTACTACAATCTAAGCCCCTTGAAATGTACCGGCGTGGCGCGGCGCCATTTTTTTTGCGGCTTGAGTCAATGCATAGTCAGGATAAGATCCTTCTTGCATCTCTACTCCCTTTGCAGAAATACCTACTTTAAATACAGAACAACTCCTTCATGTATTTATATTATATAAAACCAAAATAGTTCATACACAATAAAATTTAAATGGGAAGGGGAGCAGGAAGTTCAGTATATATTTCGTTTTTCCCTTTGTCAGTTTACTTTATAACCAAGACGGTTCTAATAAAGCATGCGGCTCTGTGTGCACCTCCTGCTTACCAAGCAACTTGGGGTTTTTAGGTAGGGTGGAAGAAAATGAATTTTTAAAGTTTCTTACTCTTCACATTGACGGTTGAACACTGTTTCCTTTTGATTTTGTTCCTTTTCATTTAAGAACTAAACTAGTGTTGTGTTAGTGTAGGGGTGTTCTCTAAGGTAAACTCTGGCATAGGGAAACGCTTTAAGATATATGTATATGTACCTACGCCCATATTTAGTATTCAGCTAGTTTTTCAGAAGAAACTGTGGACCCGTTTCATTACAGAGTTGGCAAATGTCTTTTAAGCGTAATGGTGTGTATTGTTTTCCGGTAGGTGGGTTAAGGAAGTAACAGCATTTTCAAAAGGAATACAGAAGGGCCTGAATGACTTGCAAAGAAGCTATAGAGATAAGTAATGCAAAAGAAATTTAAGTAGAATGTAAGTGGATGTGTGTATAAGTTATAAATATTTTTATTACAAGGGTCTGTGGCGCTTATTAAAGGGAAGTTCCCGCAAAGGCAAACTCAAATCTCATGTAAAAAAGTTATCTTGAATTGGAGTGTCCTGAGTTTTGTTCTGAGAAATGTTAAACTACTTTCTCAGTTTTATTCAGAGAAAAAAAATAGGTAGGTACTTTTTTTCTGCTTGGTATTTCCTCTTTTTCGTCTTCTTTTACTCTTAAGCAGCCCATACTAACTACAAAAGTGTTTGTGCGGTGTTTGACACCGGTGTGGCATTCCACCACACACGCAACACGGATTCTTATACCAATGCGTACACAAAACTCACAATCTCCAATTGCCTTTGTTATTAACCGTCCTACTTCTTAAACCATATTCTGACGGGAAGTGGTATTTTACGTGAAATGTGAAGACACATCCCCACACACATAACACCAATCTCGGCACCGAGCACCCACGCAAAAAATCAAAATCTTTGTCTGACACCGTGGTGTATGAGTGCACCGAAACAAGTGGGTGCAAAGTGTTGGGTGTATGGGCCGCTTAATCGATACTTTGTGAACGATCTTTGTCTATCTTTTCATTTTCTTTTCAAACGTATGGTTTAAATGAAAATGAGGCTGCTTTTTTGTTGCTGATTATACATTCTGGGAAGTTTATGGCTTCATTAGATATAACTCGTCGCCCCCATGATAAACAGAAATACAAGGTATGCTCACTTTGGCTGATTTTGCGTGTGACCTCACATTCTTCTGATTTTTGTTTTTAGAGAGTGTAAATAAATGTATTAATTTGCCGATTTAGTTTTTTTTTTAATGTTTATTGTTCTTATAATCATAAAAAATAACGTTTAAACCTTTAATTTAAAAAATAATATTCACTTAATAAATAAAATAATAATAAAAAAAGGAATGTGACGTCATAAAATATCAAGATGGCGATTTGTATGCCTTTACGAGCATACCTTGTATTTCTGTGTATCATGCGTCGCCCCTTTAAGCAGCTGATACACGCAACACAAGTGTGTGCACCGATGTCATGACACCGGTGTGTCATATTTGTTTTTGACATTTTAGTATGCAGATTTTTAGAATTTACTAACAAAAATCGTATTATAATTTTTTAAACTAAACATATGTACGTGACTAGGTACTTTTTATTTAATCCTTAATGTTAAGATAAAGTCTTCATAAACGAACTAAGGCATTAATAACAGATGATAGTGAAGTCAGAAAATACTAAGGTGGCGATTTGTATACATCATACCTGCATATCCAGTATTTCTGTGTATCTATAAAATAAAGCACTTGGAGATACGGTGTTAATGTAGCTTAAAATAAAAAGTTACAATTCCTACGCCATCTGTTTTAGATTAGAAGTACGCAACAACCCAATGTATGGAGTAATTGTAAAAAAAAAAACAAATACAAATGTGGTAAGCAAATTTTTTCGTTGGCCAATTTAAAAAGATATAGTTAATTTATTTAAAAAAATGCGTCATATTATGTTACTGGAGGTAATTTTCTGTTAATTAAAAACAGATTTGTTCCAATTCGTTGTGTCGTTCCCCGTCATACGCGCACAGCCGAAACTGCTTCAATTTTATTATAAACAGTATGATTAATATACAGCCAATCATAAAATTTAAAATAATATTTTTGACTGGTTTTAAAAGTATTGAATTTTCTAAAATAAAAAATGGACACGACTGGGTCGCACGTACTTGTTCTTATGTTCCTAATTACATTGGAAAGCATGATCTTTGGCAGAAACAAGTAAGATTTGCGTTGAAAATAACACAGTTTGAACTTATAAAAAGTATTTAAAACCATAATACTTAACGGTTTTTAGTAAAAACGAAGTATACCATCACACGTCTTAAATAACAAGGAATTTATGAAAAATGTATTTCGAAAATTGTAGGACCGGTTTTGATAAAATCCTGTTTTTTATTTTTAGTTTTTTGAAAAAAATATTTTTTAAATTTTGGTATGCAGTTTTTTTAGAAATTATTAAAATACATGTGATTGTAAAATTTAAAGTAATTTTTTTTAATTAGTTTTCAAAATATTGATTTTTTCAAAAAAATCTAAAATTAATTTTAATTAGAAAAAACAAGTTTTCAAAATTTTGATATGCAGAATTAATCCTAGATCTTCTTAAATATGAAATTTGACAGAAATCCAAAGAGCCGTTATTTTTAAGGCTAAAAATAAACTTACAATTTCTCCTCTGGGAAATGCCAAAGGAATCACATACACCAAGTTTGAAGACAATCGCTTAAGCCGTTTAGGCTGCAGCTCGTTATACATACTGACATACAGAAAGGCAGAAAGACAGACAGACAGACAGACAGACAGACATGCAGACATTTTTTCTCGCTCACTTTTTTAGACTTCTCTATGATCGTAATGTCATGTTTGATTGTTATCTCAATTTGTTTAATATTCACGAATCCTAAATTTGCTTTATAGTCCTTATAATCGCAAATAAAAATACACACTCGTTTGAGAAAATGAAAAATACCCTTCGCGTGCTGTAAAGAATAAAATAATATCCACTTGCGTCGCTGAAAGACAAATAAATATGCCCACTCGCGCTGTGGAAGAAAAAAAAATAAAATAATACATACTAGCGTAACAAATTATCCTCTTTGTGCTTAACTGCCTCTCTCTAATCTACTGTAGACATCGTATGACCATACAATGCTTGCGGTAAAAAGATAAGGGCATCTGAGTTTGTCTTATTGTGCTGGATGTTTGACTTGATTTTTTGTATGCAAGCAGTCTTATGGGCATAACACCTAAGACAGTTTGTTTCTTACGGAAATTAATTTGGATTTTCACTGCACAGTTCGACTTAGTCAGAGTTGTGTTGTATATGTATGTATTTTTAAATGGTAAGTGATTTTTGTGTCGTGTGTTCTAATGTTCGCGGTTGGAGAAAGAATTTCTTTCAGGTGTACGTCTACACTGTTCAATACATGCCAGCTGTTTTGGCATTAAGTAAAACTCAGGTTGGATTAAATACTGATTTATCAGAATTTGCTCTACATGGGTATAGCTTGGTGCCATTACTATTTTCCCATCATGGTCTCGTGGTCTATGTTAGGAATGATATTGCTTGCCAGAGCCTTCCCCAATATGGGCAATGTTCCAACACGGACTTTAACTTCTTGTGGCTCAAATTCACTGTACGCAAGAATGTCATTCATTATTGTTTTATTTACAGGAGTCCAAATCTTGACAGTAATTCGACTTGTAAAGAGTTTGATGCACTGTCTGATTCCATCTCGAAAATTGTTTCCCTTTGTCCTCGCACTTAAATCGTTATTGCGGGCGATTTCAATGTACACAATTCCAATTGGCTCCGCTATTCTGGTCAGACAACACCCGAAGGAAGGTATGTCGAGCTCCTTACCGAGTTACATCACCTTACCCAACTGATCGATGTGCCAACGCGTATACCGGACGTTGCTGGGCAAGCCGCCCATACTCTTGACTTGTTTCTTACTTCTCACCCTGATAAATATACCATTAGTGTAACTTCTCCATTTGGTACTTCAGACCATTGTGTCATTTCAGCTGATTTCTCATTATCAACCCATCCAGCTTAAGAAAAACTTCCCACCAAAACCGTTTGGCAATACGAGAAAGGCAACTAGGACGACCTGAATATTTTTTTCAGAAACTTTACCTGGTCACTATGCTCATTCGATAGTGACATTGATGCCAGTGCCTAAAGAAAAGTCCTGGTTTAATTCTGAGTGTAAAGAAGCTATCAGGCTCAAAGAAATAAGTTTCCGATCCTACAAAGCCAACCCTACAGAGGAAAATCAGAAAAAACACAAACAAGCAAAGTAACTCATGCAACTCCGTTATTGAAATAACTAAATTTTTGCATGATCAAAAATTACGGCAAAAATTCTGCAGTGTCCCAAAGGCAGTAAAATTTTTTAATCATTTGTAAAAAAATATTAAAAACTCCTCAACATCTTTGTTTCCAACGCTCTTCGACAATAACAAACCAATTGTTTACTCTTCAGAGAAGGCAAACTTGCTCGCCGCCCCTTTCGCTGCCACCTACACGCTGCCTCACAGTAACGTTGGCCCTCCTGTACTTGAGGATGTAATTTTTTCCATGGGACAGATTTTTTTCTGCACTCGTACAGTAGCTAGAGTTCTCAAAGATCTCGATATACACAAATCCGCTGGTCCGGATGGTATACCCCCGATTATTCTGAAGAGGTGTTCTCCCACACTGGCTTAGCCACTGCGTAAGCTTTTCCATCGCTCCTACTCTTCTGAAATCTTTCCTATAAGTTGTAAAACAGCATTTATCTATGTCTGTCCCTAAGAAAATTGACCCATCCTCCCCCTCCTCCTACCGACCCATAGCACTAGCATCCCTTCTTTCTAAGGTCATGGAAACGCTGATTAACCGTCAGCTTAAGGAATATCTGGAAGATCGAAAGCTTTTCCATGACCGTCAGTATGGCTTCCGCAGCAACCGTTTCACTGGTGATCTGATGGCATATCTCACCGAACAGTGGAACAAATCTTTACATCGCTTTGGTGAAAGTAAGATTATTCCTCTTGATATCTCCAAGGCATTGGATAGAGTTTGGCATGAAGCTCGCTTATCGAAAATGCGTGCTTTTGGGAACGATGGTACTCTTATTCGTTGGATTAGAAGCTATCTTCTGGACCGGTCAATAGAAGTTGTATTGGACGGATTTAAGTCTGATTCGCACAAAATAAATGCTGGTGTGCCCCAGGGCTCTGTTCTGTCTCCGACTCTTTTCTTGATTTTTATAAATGATCTTCTGTCTGTTACTTCTAATCGGCTTAACTGTTTTGCTGACGACTAAACCCTCAGATTTTCATATTCGTTCGATAATTCACGTCCTTTGCCTTCGGACGTACAATTGCAACGGTACCGTATGTCAAGCTCATTAAATTCCGATTTATACAGCATTGTCAAATGGGGTTATAGGAATCGTGTGGAGTTTAATGCTTCGATAACTCAATGCTGTCTTCTGTCGTTAAAGCTTAACATACCCCCAATGCCATTGTCCATGAATGGCACTTACATCGAAGAAACCGAAAAGCTCTCAGTACTCGGTATGTGTGTCAACGACGACATCCGTTGGAACGACCATATATTTGAGATCACTAAGAATGCTGCTAAGTGCTTAGGTTTTCTGTATGGGTGTAAGAAGTATTTTTCCCCATCTGATCTGGCTACAATTTATAAAGCGTTTATACGCCCTAAACTCGAGTATAACTCCCATCTCTGGGCAGCGTTAAGATTGATAGGAAATAAAACTGCCACTGAAACAATTGCCCCTCTCGAACCCCGACGAAATGTTTCATGTCTTCCCTTATTTTATCGTTTCTTTTATAAAAAATGTTCACTCGAAGTAGCCAGCTGCATTCCTCCCCTTAAAAGTTTGCCATATAATACTCGTCTTGCTAGGAATGCCCATCAGTTCACCCTTGAGCCCAATTTCGGACGTACCGTGAAATATAGAGATTCTTTTTTTAGCCAAACAACACGAATTTGGAATAGTATACACGGCGAGATTTTCCCTTGTCATTTTGATCTGCAAACATTCAAAACCAATGTTAATGAACACCTATCTCTCCCCTCCCTATCATCCTAATGCCCGCGCAGTGTGTTCTACATTAAAAGGGAAACAAACAGTCCCTTGTGCGCGCGGTAATTAATAAAAAAAAAAAAAATTACTTCGTTAAATATTTTGTTTAAAGTCAAATATTCGTTCTTTTTTAGACTGAAAATACTTACATTCTTCTTTTATTTGCGTTTTGACAATGTTTCACGTGACAATCGAGCACTTCCTATTCGTTCGGGTTTTCCCGAATTCCGAATTACTTACGAAAAATTTTAGTAAGACGGAAGCCATCATACCTTTTTTCGGGATTCGTAATACGATTCTATTACGACGGAACCTGTGATAGGGCTCAATTAGTAAGAGCAGGTCAAAATCATTCATAATAATCCTTCCCGGACATAACATGCTAGAAAGATACGCAATCGGTTTTACCAGCACTACCACATACAACACCGATTATAAGATACACAAAATGTAAATTTTCCTCAATGGGTTTCAAAAAGCGCCTTGCCTTTATCTGAATATGTGTGTGAGTTTTTTGGCCTGTTCATTGATGTAATGTGGCCAGGTACTCTTTTTCGGGATACTAACTTTTTTATTATAATAATTTTTTTATTGCATGAATTATGCCTTGTTATATGTTTTTATATTGATTTATGATTCTAAAAAATGAAAACTATGGTTTGATCTTTATTTTATTATCACCTACAAATAAAAATTAATTATATTTTTGCAGGCATAAGAATTAATCTTTTTTACTTTTCAGTGCCAATTTAATAGAAGCTGGTCATTTCAAAATTCCAATCATCATTGGAATTGCTTAAATTTTTTGTTAACGCATTTTTAAAGACGCTTCGTCTTGAATTTCATATCATTGTTGGGAAGTCTTTCAGTGAAAAAAGGGTGTCGCGAAAGTTAAAGTGCAGTGCAAATTAAAAAAATAAAAATTAAAATCGGTTAACATTATTTTAAGTGTTAGGTATGCGATCATGAGGAAGAAAGAAATTTGAATGTTAAATATTGTCAACTACCGAAAAATACGGAAAGATAAGCAAAACATATTTTTTAATCGCGCATATACTGCAATACCGGCATTATGTGATATTGAAAAAAGGATGATGAAGGTTTGATTAAATTAACTGAAATGTTTTATATGGACACATATTTTGTTTAAATTGGGAAATTTTCGAGTTGC
Source organism: Platycheirus rosarum (assembly GCA_963971375.1). Taxonomy (NCBI): domain Eukaryota; kingdom Metazoa; phylum Arthropoda; class Insecta; order Diptera; family Syrphidae; genus Platycheirus; species Platycheirus rosarum. The sequence continues at coordinate 9,246,324 of OZ020511.1, read as the reverse complement.
GCCGTTCGTTTGCGTTAGTTAAGTGCAATTATGCAACTATTATGGTAATTACATTACGTTTTAACATACTTTTTTATTATTATTTTTTTAGGAGAACAAAAAGGCTAAGTGCTAAGTGAAAATGGCTATATTTTGAAAAAATACCGTCAAAAACATAAATGTGTAATGAAATTGAGTCAGGAACATAGCGTTTCCTCCATATTCAAAAATATGAGGATGCAAAATTAATACGACTACCGCAAGATTTTTTAAATACGTTAGAGAACCTTGAAGGAAAATTTATTTCTTATTTTCCAAGTTTGTATTTTTTAAATAATTTTGAAATGAAAATTTTTGAGTTTTTAAAAAATGAATTTGATTGCTGTACAAATCAAAACAAAGAATTTGTAATAAGGTTTTACATACGAGTGCGAGTGTACCATATCCTAAAAAATTTAATACCACCATGAAAAAATCGAGCAACAAACAAAAATATATGAGCGTAACATACATGTAATAATTATTTTGTATTTTAAATGCAAATATTTATATATTTAAATTTAATTATTAATGCGTATGCTGTATTTTAAATAGAAATATTATTTATAACTTAAAATAAACTTTAATAAAAATTTACCTAAAGAAATGTAGATACATATTTATGCTTTTTTTGTTGCGCCCTGTGCCACAATCCTACTAAAAACTCATTGTCCTCTTTCTCTTTTCTACCATTACACATCTTATTTCCATCTATTTCTCGTATCTGTGTGACATAAAAATACGAACTGATAAGAAACACGTGGAGAGTATCCCTACTCATTATTATTAGTAGTGTTCGTCTACTCCCTAAAACAGGCTATTTTGCACAATTTTACACTGTTGTTCGTTTACTTACATTTTCGAGAGTTTTCGGGAGAAGAGACATGTTGCGAGAGGGAAAAACATTTCCCCTTAATTCCCTATTTTAAACCAAACAAAATTCTTGGGGAGAAATATGAGTTCTGTCAAACTCAAAAGTACATTCGAAATTTGACGTTTTGTAAAGGATTCGTATTTGAAGAATTTTAAATTAAAAAAAATTGTAAAGTTAAATCTCCAAAGTAAATAATAAAATGACCTTACAATGGCCTAATAAAATGGTTTCCATCACAATTTTAATTTCATCTGCACTTAATTGACCCGTTTAGTTTCGTTAAGTTAAATTTTAATTTTTTTGACGTTTAAAAAGTCAAAAACTAGAAGACATAGAACCATGTGGTTTTTTGTGTTCGATTAAAAACTGATAGTTACATCGGAAACATATAAGCTAATTTACAATTTCATTTCACAATTTTGAAAACAATCGGTCTAAACTTTTTTTCATGTTTTATTATCAAAATTTGAACTTTTAATACGATTTTCTCAAAAACCACAGACACGAGTAATTTAAGTTAAATGTAGGATTATAGAACAAACTTCTGGCTTTGAAATGCAGTACAGCACTTTATTGTTAGTGTTGCCGTTGTTTGTTAATGTATTTTTTTTCAATTTAAACCATTTTTTCTAAAAGTGTCCCTACCTCCTAAACGGGGGGAGCTAGACCCTCCCCCTCCCATAGTAAAAAGTGCTTGTTTTTGACCCCTCTACAAAAACCCGTTATCAAATCTTGTCGGCCAACTTATCGTACTCTCCCCGACGAACGGACGTATCAAATGGGAGAACTTAGGCCCACATTTACATTCTCTTTCTCATGCTGTTGGTGCAAAGCATGTTAATGTCACTGGCGTCGATATGGTTGTTGACGGCGAGACGTGTATTTTGGATAAATAAAAACTTTGAATCAGTTCAATACGCACAAAAAAGAGTTATTAGGGGGCTTACATTCATCAACTTGTTCAATGTCCCTGGTTTCTTGCAACTCATACCTATAAATGAACCACTGCATCTACTCGACAAACAAAGGTTGTTGAGCATTGGTAGATCACGGTTTTTATTCACATGAAAATAAAGATCAGTTTAGTTTCCTTTCAGTTCGCTTAAAATACTAAAAATACTTAAAATGATAATCCACGAATCCACCACCGTTGTAGCTGCACAGTGATCGATCTGTTTTCTGTCTTTTGTGACTTAAAACATTGTATATGAACTGCTATAGTACTATCATGGTGACATGTGGCCCGTGCGCTCCAAGCGGCTCTAGGTAAAGTTAAGTTAACTCGGTAAATTGAAAGAGGCGAACGAGGCGAACAAAGAGAATTCTAAGAGAAACTCTGTGAACATGTACTTTACTCTTTGCAGTTTGCAGTTTAAATTTATACAATGATGCGACTATAGTTTTTTTTTTGCACAACTGGATTGCTTCACACAAGCAGGGTGACAAGTTGGCTAGTTTTAAAAAAGGAATGACAAAAAAGAAGAAAAACTACTTTTGTAAATGAATAGTGTCGGGGGGTGGGTATATGTTTAAGCTGGTTGATAAGTTTTGAGTTTTATATTTTTTTCATATAACACTTTCGAGGGTAGGTAGATATTTAGGTATGTACCTACATACATACCTACATAATGTGTGTATTTACGTAGGTATACTTGTTATATTATCTTTGATAAAATGTTCAGCTAAATTCAGGTCGATCGGTCGGTTGTCGGTGTGGTAGATGGTGTGAGCGAGGGTGAGGGAGATACTAAAAAGGAAAACTTAATAAGCACATGTGTATGTGTATTGTGTATATCCTGTTCTCGGTGACGGTGAACAACGAAGAGGATCGACAATGATTTTATTTTTTGAATTTTCATTTCATTGTCTTCGTTATCGTTGATGTTGAATTTTATGCACAAGTAGCTTTGTGATTATAGGGACTATAAGTCAAGTTTAGGATTCGTGAACATAAAAAAATTGTGATAATAATCAAACATTACATTACGATGATAGAGAAACATATTTGAGTTACTGGCAAAATTCTGTCCGTCTGTCTGTAGGTCTGTCTGTACGGATGTATTTTGGACTATAGCCTAAACCGATGACCCAATCGTCTTCAAATTTAGAACTTAAAGTTATTTTGACATTTTACACAGGAGTTTTTTCAATTTTTACTTGCGATTATAGGGACTATAAGGTAAAGTTTAGAAGTTGTGAATATAAAAAAAAAATTAGATAACAATGAAACATGACATTACGATCATAGAGAAGTCTAAAAAAGTGATCGACAAAAAATGACTGTCTGTCTGTCAGTAGGTATGTATAACGAGCTGCAGCCTAAATGGCTTAAGCGATTATCTTTAAACTTGGTGTGTGTGATTATTTTGGCATTCCCCAGAGGGGACATTGAAATTTAAATTGTAGGCCTAAAAGTAAAGGAAGTGCCATATGACCGTTGAGTTGAGTTGTTTTCTTGATTGAAATTTTTGCATTCAGTAGGTAATCGAGTATTTTTTTTATTTGTTAGTTGTTTTTGCATGTTTATGTGTTTATCATAGGCGTCCTTATTATTTATTCTGTATGCTGTATGCTGTTACGATCATAAAATGCTTTAAAATAAATAACGATAAATAAATAATAATATAAATAACGAAATTTGCTTTCATTAGACTAGTGGCTAAGGCTCAACCGAGCAATATAAAACAAAATTTGGGGGAAAATATTATTTGTTTAATGAAATCAAAAAAAAACTATTCATAACGTTTTTTGGAAAAAATGTTGTAAGCCATCTTATTTCTCTTGCTGTTTTCTATTTTATAAATTTTTCATTTCAAAATCGTTCGACCAGTTTTTTGAAAAAAATTTCGAAAACATATATATACATTTTTTTTGAGTATGTCAATTTAAAGAAATCTATAGTTTATACTAGGAGAAAAAATTAAAAAATCTTTGTCAAAATATTCAAAAAACAAAATAAGTTTAAAAAAAAATTAAAAATTAAGACAAAAATGTTTTTGAAAATTTTAATAAGCAATATTATTTAAATCATAAAAAACTACATATTTTGAAAAATTTATCAAAATCCGTCGATTAGTTAACGAGAAAGTCTAATTTGAAAAAAACCGGTCATATGGGAGGTACCGTTATAAAACTTTTTCTCAAAAATCCATTTAAACTAAAAGATAGATTTTGCATAGAAAACATCATTCTAAAAGTTTTATCAAAATCGTAGGAGCCGTTTTTTTCGAGAAAAATAAGTTTTTCATTAAAAGTTATATGGCAGGTACCGTTAGTTTTGGAGCTAGAATGCCAATTCCAAAATCTGTCGAGTAGAGCACTCTAAAAATACTATGTACCAAGTTTGAATCAAATCGGCCTAACTGTTTAGGCTGTAGATATCGATACGAACAGACAGACAGACAAACAGACAGACGGACAGAATTTCCGTGCCCACTTTTTTGACTTCTCTATCATCGTAATGTCATGTTTAATTGTTAGATTTTTTTTTACGAATGCATAACTTGCCTTATAGTCCCTATAAATCGCAAGTAAAAAACTATTCGATTACTACTGAATGAAAAAATTTCAATCGAGAAAACAAAAGCTTACACCTGCCCCTAAATAAACAAATTAGCACACACGAGCAAGTACGTGCAAACCAGTCGTGCCTTTTATATATTTATTTTTTTCTGAAATTCTTTATTTAAAAAATAATATGATTGAACAGACTTTTTGCCTTAAAAAAGGTATAGCACATTATTTTAAATGTTGCCGTTATTTTTAAATATACCTATATAAATATATTTAAGTGTAAGATTACTTAGGCTACTTACATTTTCCTTAATATCAATTTTGGTTGTAATCGGTTACCTAACCAGTTCTCAGAAAAGTCGATGCCAAAAAAAAACTCCTATGGGTGGTGCCAGTTTTAGCCCACCGTCATATTTTTTTTTAACCATAATTGAATGCACATTGATTTTTTACATACAAAATTCTTGGAGCTGTTTTTGACAAAAATAAGCTTTTACTTGACGGTTATATCGCAAGTATCAGCTAAAAAAGAAATTAAAAAAATCCTATGTCGAATGTCAAAATAAACTTATATTCCAAATTTAAAGACAACTGGCCAAACCGTTTAGTAGACGGACAGAATTTTGCCAGTGACTCAAATATGTTTCTCTATTATCGTAATGTTTTAGGTATTTGATTGTTATCTCAATTTTTTTTTCTGCACGAATGCATAACTTGTACTTAGTACCTACCTATAATAATTGCAAGTAAAAATTAAACAATTAGGTGTTACAAATGTAAAAAACCCGTGGTATTTTTTAGCAAATCTATAGAAGATTAGTACAAATATTTTGGTTTAACTATAAATTTCTTTCCCGCGAGCTAAGCTGGGTAGGTCAACTAGTACCTATTATATAAACCTCAAACAAACAAAAGATCTTTGTTACTATAAATCAATAATATATAATCAATCACTAATAATATAAATCAATTTACAAACAATTTTTGATTGAATTTCTGCACATAGTTCATTCAGATAGATACCTACATAATACATATGTATGTACCTATATGTATATGTAGGTACCTATCTGAATGGAAAGTAAAATTCAAAACAAAAATCCATCCACTGCAAGGACGTTTGTATCTTTGTATAAATATAGCAAGAAGTAAGTTTGTGTTTAAATTTCAAGAATGAATGTGTACATTATTTGAAGACGACAGACAACCTTCATAATAGTAAAAAAATTGAAAATCCTAAAGAATTCGAATCAAAAGTCTGGTCAATGGTGTATAGGTATGTGTACAAATATGACAAATATGTATGTAGGTAGTGCTCGTACAAAACTTGAAAATCCTAAAAAACTCAAATCGAAAGTCTGGTCAATGACGTACGCATATATAAATACTTATGTAAGAACCAGTTCTCATATTACATATTCCATATAAAAAAACCTATACAATGAAAATGTTGGATCGTGTATAAATCCTTACAAAAAACTATGTATTAACTTCAAAACTGCTAGCAGTTTATATACATATACATTGGTATACAATGAACAAAACAAAATACTGAATTATTTCATGTTCTCTGTTTTTTCTTGCCTCACATTGCACATGCGCAATAAACTAAGCACAAAGCATAACACTAAAAACCATGCTCTTAATTCTCTCTCACTCGAATAAAATGTCCCTACACTAGCACTCCAAGCGGCTCTAGGTAAAAAGATTTTTTCTCGTCTCATGATAGTACTATAGGCAATGTATATACAATGGATAGTACTATAGAAGTTCATATACAATGCAATGACTTAAAAGTAAAAATGGGTGATGGGCGAAACGTTAACAAAACACAAATGAATCTTAATGAACATTTGATCAGACAAGTTCAATGGTTCGACACAACCACCATGTTTTCATAAACTTTTGAAAACCGACCAACATTGTTGGGTCTGCGGCACAGTTGGAAAAAGGCTTACTATTGTGATGTGGCAATAAGTTTAGATATTCGGAGGATACATTTTGTAAATTAACGACATCTGTTGGATTCATTGTGTACAACAACCAACATTCATTGTGAGCGCCTAAAAGTATGCTACATATTTGCAATATGTTTTAACTGAGTACTAAATCGAACTTGAAGTACTAATTCGAGACTCGAATTAGTACCGAAAGCTTAGATTGTGCCAGAACCAGACAGAAGCTTCCAGCTTGTAAACTTGTATAAATACAAGAGTAGATTGCATTGAAAGTTCAGTTTATTTTTGAAAGTGGAATTGTTAACAACTGGAAGCATTAGTAAAAAGTGATTGAATTGAGATTAAATAAAAAGTGTTGAATTATAAAAACGTATTTGAATTGTGAATAAGTGAAATAAGTTAAATTGGTGTTATTTAAACTGAAAGACGTTGTGTTTTATAAAATAAAGAGATTTATTGTATTATTTTGGAATTTTGATTGAGTTTTATTTGTCGAACCCCAGGCAAAAATATCACATTGGTGTCAGAAGTGGGATAAAACTCAGTAAAGTGCTAGAAAATTCCATAGTGACATTTTCTAAAACAGTTTCGGTGACTCATTTAATTGTGAAAGTGGAATTTTCCAGAAACTATTGAACTGATTGTGCTATAAAACTGTGAATAGCGAGTATTTTTGTTAAAAATAGTGTTGGAAAAAGATCTTTCTAGAAGAGACATTAAAATAAAACTGACTGTGTTGCGAAAATAGTGTTTGAGCTACATAAAATGGGTCGCAAATTAGAACAATTGACAACAGCTGAGTTGAAAGAAGAATTAGGAAAAAGAAATCCTCAGACTTCGGGGCTGAAAAAGGAACTATTGCTCCGACTTCAGAATGCTATCACTCAGGATGGTGGAGACCACGATACCATGTTGTTTGATGTTGAAGAACAAGGGAGAGAATGCACAGTAAGTACAGCCGATGAAATGCCTGCTTTCATGAAACTGCTTCTGTCGAAATTCGACGAACAAAAGAATGAGCAGAAGAATTCGTTGGAAATTCTCCAGCAACAACTAAGCGAACAAAGGAAAGTTCTCGAAGACCAAAGGAACGTTCTCGAAAGTAAATTCGATGGTCTCGAAAACAAACTCGATGCACAGAATGTTCTCTTCGACAAAAGACTTCAAACAATCGATCAGAAATTCGAAGCCAAAATACAAAACATGGAAGAAAAGTTCGTAAGTATAGAGCAACAGTACGAACATCTGGCTAAGGAATTTGATTCTTTGAAAAAGCAGAAGGTTCGGGAATATTCGAGCGACGGTCCACGAAGAAAGGAAATGCAGCCCCCTGTCTTCGATGGTCAAACATCATGGCCAATTTATAAGAGGCAATTTGAAGCTGCCGCCTTGACGAACAACTGGGACAACGAAGACAAATCAATTGCTCTTACGCTTGCGCTCAGAGGAACAGCTGCCGAATTGCTGCAGACCATTCCTGAAGACAAACATCATGATTATGATGCCATGGTCAAGGCAATCGAGATGAGGTTTGGCGACGACCCCATGCAGCAAGTTTACCGAGTCCAGTTGCGCCGAAGGGTCCAGGCAAGAGGTGAAACGCTACAACAATTGCAAGCTGACATCGAGCGCTTGGCCAATTTGTCTTATCCCAATACCAGCAGGGAAATCATAAACGAACTGGCAACCGATGCGTTCACTAATGCCATTGCAGATGGAAAACTACAAATGGCTGTGAGAATGGCAGGTAAGAAAACGCTCGCTGAGGCTTTAGCATTTGCCCTGACAATGGAAGCAGCAGACCAAGCTTCGCAAGGTAGCCATCGCGTCAGGGAAATGGCTACGCTAGAGTGCTCATGTCAACGTGTCGACATTGAAAGACAAAACCCGAACACTGCTCGAGGTCAAATGAGATGCTGGAATTGCAACAAGCTAGGACACCTACAGCGACAATGCAGAACTCCACCTAGACAGGTAAGCTGCCCACATTGCGCAAGGAGGAGGCAGAATGACGAAGCATCTGGCAGGAATAACACTCACACTGCTGGACAAGCTTCTGATCAACAGCAGGCGGGAAACGCCTAAGAACCAACTTCGCGGGGCTGAAGTTGGTTGATGGAATCGACGCCCCCAGGACCATCATCCAAGTTTCGCAAACTACACGCTGCAGCAAGAGCTTGACAGTGGAGACCGTCATCAGAAACAGAAAATCTGTGGCCACTATCGACACGGGTGCCACAGCCTCCATAATCAGAAGAGACCTTATTCAGACATCATGGCTACATAACACCAGCTGCTACAGTCTGAAGACAGCTACGGGAGAAGCAGCAAAAGTATACGGGGAGGTATTTCTAAAGATACAACTGGCAGGGTTGACCTTCTCAAATGCATTCTTGGTAGCCGACATATGCGACGAATGCATCATTGGAGTGGATTTCATGAAGGCACATGAGGTAATCATAGACCTTCGAATGCAAGTGTTAGGTAAGGTATCGAACCGTTGAGATCCCTATGGTATACGGAAACGAGAACGCTGTGAATCTTCGGGCGGTTATAAGCAGAGATGAAGTCCTACCACCTTCTTCAGAGACAGTTCTTTGGACTCGTTTGGAGGGTGATCCTGGGAACCACCGATTCTATTTCATTGAAGCAGATAATAAAGAGGACTTTCCAAGCTATATCGTTGGAAAAATTTTAGTAGAACCAAAGAAAAACATGGTTCCGGTTAGGCTGATGAATCCGAACAAACACTCCGTCAAGCTCAGACAAGGAGAGGTAATTGGAAGATGCGTACCCATTGCAGCCATATCGACAACATCTGGGAGTGAATCTGCGAGTCCTGTTTCTGCAACAAAATTGGCTGAGGTATTTAATGCTATCCTCGGAAACTGTGAGCTAAATCAGGAGCAGAAAACCATGGCCAAAAATTTCATTGGCGAGTTTGCTGATATATTTGCATCGCAGGATGGAGAATAAAGTCGAACACACCTAGCACAGCACCGAATAGACACCGACGATAGCAGAACGATCCGAGAACCTGCTAGAAGAATTCCATTGGCAAAACAGGCGGAAGTCGATAAGATGATATCAACAATGGAAAAAGACGGTCTAATAGAAAACTCAAAAAGCCCGTGGGCATCACCCGTTGTACTAGTGAAAAAGAAAGACGGCAGCACTCGATTTTGCGTAGATTACCGGAGGCTCAACGATGTCACCAAGAAAGACAGCTAGCCCTTGCCTTGAATAGATGACACCTTGGATACCCTTTCTGGAGCGAAATGATTTTCCACCCTCGATCTGAAAAGTGGCTACTGGCAGGTACAGATCCATCTAGAAGACAAACAAAAGACCGCTTTCACAACGGGAAATGGACTATGGCAGTTTACCGTTATGCCATTTGGCTTGTGTAACGCTCCAGCCACCTTTGAGCGTTTAATGGAACGCGTGTTGCAGGGTCTGACATGGAAAACCTGCCTGGTATACTTGGATGACGTCATCGTTGTGGGAAAGACGTTCGCTGAACATCGCGACAACTTGAGGGAGGTGTTTACACGACTTCGAACAGCACATTTGAAACTAAATCCAAAAAAATGTGCTCTACTCAAACCTGAGGTGAAATATTTGGGACATGTGATATCATCAAATGGAGTAAAAACTGACCCGGAGAAAATCGAAGCCGTGAAAAATTGGCCAGATCCCGCAGACAAACACCAACTGAGGAGCTTTCTCGGTCTCGCCACATATTACAGGAGGTTCGTAAAGGATTTTGCCGGAATTGCAAAGTGTCTGCACCAGCTAACTGAGAAGGGTAGACAATTTAAATGGTCAGGTGAGTGCAAAAGAAGCTTTCAACATCTAAAACAGCGACTTTGTGAGGCACCAATACTAGCTTACCCCACCCCTGGCAAGACATTTATTGTGGACGCGGATGCTAGTAACGTGGGTGTTGGAGCAGTTCTGTCGCAGATACACGATGGGGAGGAGAAAGTGGTAGCCTATTTTAGCAAAGTTCTGTCGCGACCAGAGAGAAACTACTGTGTAACCAGACGGGAACTCCTTGCTCTGATACTGGCGACAAAACATTTCCATAAATATCTGTATGGACAGAGATTCATCCTGCGTACCGATCACGCCGCTTTAAAATGGTTGCTACAGTTCAAAAATCCTGAGGGGCAAGTAGCAAGATGGATCGAACGATTGCAGACTTACGACTTCGAAGTACAGCATCGCAAAGGAAGACTGCACTGCAATGCGGACGCGCTTTCCCGCAGACCATGTGAGCCCAGTTGCAAACATTGTGCGCGAAAAGAGGAAAAGGATGAAGGTATATCTGTCCAGAGAATAAGAGCCGAACCTGTAGAGGGTTGGAGTGCCGAAGAAATTCGTAATGCACAAAAAGAAGACCCTCACATCGAGCCAATCCTTGCATGGAAGGAATCTATGGAGAAACCAAACGCAAGAGACATCTCCGACAGAAGTCCTACTTTAAAGGCATACTGGGCGCAGTGGGACTCTCTCCATGTGGAAGATGGTGTTTTGCGAAGAAAATGGGAAATGCCGGATGGAAGATCCTTTAAGATGCAGCTTGTAGTTCCACGATCGAAAGTAGAGGAGATCCTACGAGAAATGCATGCTGGAATATCCGGTGGGCACTTGGGAATCAACAAAACACTGGAAAAAGTACGGGAACGCTTTTATTGGGTAAGCGCAAGAAACGATGTAGAGAGCTGGTGTCGAAAGTGCACAACATGCGCGGCTAGCAAGGGACCCAAAGTCAAAACACGAGGTAAAATGCACCAGTACAACGTGAGCGCCCCGTTTGAAAGAATCGCCGTTGACATCACAGGTCCGTTCCCGGAAACTGAAAACGGTAGCCGTTACATCCTTGTTGTCATGGACTACTTCAGCAAGTGGCCGGAGGCTTTTGCGATACCCAATCAAGAAGCTAAGACTGTTGTCGAGCAGATAGTGGACCACTGGGTCTGCAGGTTCGGGGTGCCTATGGAATTGCATTCCGACCAAGGGCGAAACTTCGAGTCGAAGGTATTCCAGGAAGTATGCGCATCCCTCGGGTTAATGAAAACAAGGACAACACCTCTTCATCCACAGTCTGATGGAATGGTAGAACGATTTAACAAGACCTTGAAGGAACATCTGTCCAAAGTCATGAACGAGAACCAACGGGATTGGGATCGGCGAATTCCTTTATTTCTTATGGCCTACCGGAATGCGGTTCATAGTACAACTGGATACACTCCATCCGAAATTCTATTTGGACGAACTGCCCGGCTTCCAAGTGAGCTAAAATTCGGATTTCCTATTGAAGACCCAAAATGCGAAGAGGACTACGTGTTAGATCTTAGAGAAAGGATCAACGACATTCACCAGAGAACAAGAAATAACATAAAAATTGCGAGTGACCGCATGAAAACCAGATACGATGCAAGAGCAACAGCACCGGAATTTAATGAGGGAGATCTGGTATGGCTTTATAACCCACATCGCAGAAAGGGAAAATCGCCCAAGCTTCAGCAGGACTGGGAAGGTCCCTACCAAGTAGTTACGCGCATTAATGACGTCGTTTTCCGAATCCAACGAGGACCAAGAGCAAAAATGAAAATTGTCGATTTGGATCGACTGCATCGTTACCACGGAAACAATGATGATGTGCTTGTTCGGGACGAACAAAACTAAGAGGGGGACAATGTGATGTGGCAACAAGTTTAGATATTCGGAGGATACATTTTGTAAATTAACGACATCTGTTGGATTCATTGTGTACAACAACCAACATTCATTGTGAGCGCTTAAAACTATGCTACATATTTGCAATATGTTTTAACTGAGTACTAAATCGAACTTGAAGTACTAATTCGAGACTCGAATTAGTACCGAAAGCTTAGATTGTGCCAGAACCAGACAGAAGCTTCCAGAAGCTTGTAAACTTGTATAAATACAAGAGTAGATTGCATTGAAAGTTCAGTTTATTTTTGAAAGTGGAATTGTTAACAACTGGAAGCATTAGTAAAAAGTGATTGAATTGAGATTAAATAAAAAGTGTTGAATTATAAAAACGTATTTGAATTGTGAATAAGTGAAATAAGTTAAATTGGTGTTATTTAAACTGAAAGACGTTGTGTTTTATAAAATAAAAAGATTTATTGTATTATTTTGTAATTTTGATTGAGTTTTATTTGTCGAACCCCAGGCAAAAATATCACACTATTGTACTGAATTCAGTAGAATTTGATATCGTCAGTACAAAAGTACATCTTTGCCATTTTCAGTAGAATTTTGAATTGTTTTTACAAAATTGATTTATTTCTTTCATTTTATGTTATCTTTCAAAATATTCATCGAATTATTCAAGGTGCTTTCCGTATTTCTCATTCTTCAGCAAACGTTGAAAGAAAGAAACGTGGATAGAAACCAAAAATCACATTAAAAAATAATATTGGCACAGTCTTATAAATAATACAAATCTTGTCAATAAAAATGTTTTTTTTTCTACGGCGAAAGATGACAAAATCTTCAAAGACACCATAGGCCCGTACCTATGGTAGTGTGAGATTCCTACTCACTAAAAAAACACTTTAGAACAAATGATCTAAGTTGCCTTATCAAGTAGTTTAATCTTCATTTTTATTAATCACGTTTGCAAGGGAGCTCTCCACCGAGGGGACCTGCAATACCGCATAATCACACGGTTATCGTTATGTCTTGCTACACTAGGTCGAACGGTCTCGTTCTTCGAAGTCGGCGTACAAGATTGTATGTACCATGGAGCACCAATAATTATTGCTCTGAGGACTTTGCTTTAAAATGTTTGCAGTGTTTGTATATGGCTAAGTTTGGCACAACCCCAAAGTTGTTTTCCGTAAGTCCACACAGGTTTTAGCACTTGCTTGTAGATAGGCAGTTTGTTATAAGTACTTAGATTGGAATATTTTCCAATTAGCCAGTTTAGTTCTCGTAACTTAATATCGAGTTCTTCTCTTTTCTTTTTAACGTGCGTCTTCCATTTAAGCTTAGCATCAAGAGTCATGCCTAGATACTTTGCTTCGTTAGCATACGGTATTTAAACCGAGTTAATAAAGATGGGTAGATTGTTAACATTTTTGTAAGTAAAGTTCACATGTGTTGATTTGGACTCGTTTAGAACATTACGCCATTTCTTCGTCCAGTTTGTTATTTTGTCAAGAGTTTTCTGTAGCTTTTCGGTTGCTCTTTCAATTGAAGTGGATGATGCAAGTATGGACGTATCATCAGCAAATGTTGCTATCGTGACGTGTTCTTCTTGAGGTATATCTCGAGTGTAAACAACGAATAACACTGGGCCAAGAACGCTTATTTCTTTAAATCATGAATATTCAGTACCTTGTGTCACTCTGAAAAGACTATTTTCCAGATAGGATTCCAGAATATAATATATTTGTTTCGGAAAAACCTGTCTTAATTTATATCTTAAGCCGTCGTGCCAGACCTTATCGAAAGCTTGGGAAACATCAAGAAACGCGCTTGGGCATATCTTTCTCCCCTCTAGGGATTTTTCAATTTCATTTGTTATATCTGTATACTTGATCAATTGGTAAGTGGTTATTTCTAAAACCGAATTGGTGTTCGGGAATAAGCCGTTTGTCTTCTACAATTGGAAGTAGGCGCTTAAGTAATAATTTCTGGAAAAACTTAGAAATTTAATACGATATTGGTCTGTAAGACTTCTTTTGATTAAGAGTTTTCCCTGGTTTTGGGACAATTATGATTTCGGCCACTTTCCATTGCCGTGGAACGTATGCAAGCCTAAACGTGGCAATAATCAGATGTTGGATTTTAGTGATTGCTTTTCTCGGCAACTCTTTAAGAATGGGTGCATTTATCATGCTTTTTTGTTTTTGTTGCTTTCTTATAGCGTCGAAAAGTTCTGAAAATGTGACATTTCGAATTCGGAAGTTTTCAAAGATGCAATGAGTATCAACGGTATTTAACAACTCCTCACCGTCAAAGGGTTTGAAAGTTTCCTCGAGGTGATCGGCAAACAGATCTGCCTTTTCTTTGTCTTTTTTAGCCCAATCTCCCTTGTTTGTTCGAATTGGTGCTAATTGTATCTTGGGTTTATTAACACCTTTAATAGCCTTTCACAGGGAGTAATTCGTACTTTTTTCTGCGGAAAGACGTTCGAGATAAGTAGAAATCTCACGGTTTCTTGAATCTCGAATTGCATTTTTCAGTTTACTGGAGAGGTGATTCAAAATAGTTTTGTGTTGAGGAGCGCAGTATTGCTGCCATTTCTTACGTTCTTTTCTTTTTTCGAGTATAAGTTCTTAAATTTCAATTGAAACATTTTGCTCATTAGGAATTGAATTTCTGCTATTTTGCGGAGTGGTTTTCCTGGCAGTATTTTGGACGATTTTAATAAATCTCTCTTCTAATTCAAACGGAGTTTGCAATGATACTTCAAGTGTAATAGCCTCTTCGCAATCTGCACGAAACCCTTCGTTCTGTTGTTTGTCAAAAATGACGTAATAAAAATGTGACAAACAATCCTCTCCAAAAAGAAGAATTTTTAGAGTAAAACTCATTTAGGTAATGTTAACTAACTAACTATTATTTAAATATCTAAGGCACCAATTGTAATAATCTTTGAAACTGACTATTAAATGTTTCCATTTTTAATTTGGAGGTGTTGAAGAAGTAAAACCAGTGATTATTTTGATTGCACAATAAACCTGATATTTTGAATTTATTTATTAGCAGAAGTTTACTTGATCATAATACACATAAAGGGGTTTTAAATAAATTTGTGTTATTTATTTCTGCATACAAAAAATCAATGATTTAGAAATCCTTTAAAAGCTTTAATGAACGCCACAACTGGATCGTCTGATATGGGAATCGGTCCGTTATTTATTTAGCTATAATAACGAAGTTCCATTAATTGTATTTATTTTACCTTAATTTGTACAAACTAACAAGCTAACTAACACACCTGGTGTTGCTGTGGCATACCATACATTTTCTTGATACCCGAAAACAGCGTCACAAATCGGTTCCAACAGTTACTAAACACTATCAACATAATCGTGTCAGTACACAAACAAAATGTAATATTGTTGATATGAAAATATGTACATTACATAGCTTTAGTTACTCCTTACAACATCAGCTATATGTCTGCGAAAGCCCTGTCAAAATTGGTCCATGAATAAAAATATATGGCACCACCTATTTAGTTATTAAAAAAATAGCCTTAACTATTTCTTACAATATTAGCTATCTGCTTGTGAAAGTCCCGTCAAAATCGGTCCATAAATAAGTATTTTCGAAAAAAGAACCCCATCTTGACCTGAATTCTTAGTAAGTTTCAGTTCAAAAGACCCCTTACCGCTGGTGGGGGGAAGTCTAATAAAAGAAACTATGTAGGTTGCCGTTGTAATAGCAAGTGAATTTTATTAGTCTAGAACACGTCTTTTATATACAAAAAAATGCTTACTCTACAATAATATTCACAGCAATAATATTTACAAAAATGAATAAATGCAACTAAGCATAACAAATAATTAAATATAAAAAATGATATTTGATCGAACAATAAATTTGCGTGCGTCGTATCAGTTTTGAATTAGGTATGTATCTCATTTGTATCTCATTTTGTTGTTGTCACAACATGCTGGGCCTCCTCAGCTTGAATAACGCAGAAATCGGATTCTTCAAATGATGTCTGAGACATTTGTATATCGTTGGCCGCCTTGGATGGTTTAAAAATTATTCTTCGTTTCCTGGGTTTGGGTGGTTGATTTCTTTTGAAGATGATGGCGGCTATTGCGATGATTACTATCAGAATTCCAATTGCCCCAAGAACTGAGTACTGATGTATTCTGTGGGTCTTTATTTCCCTCAAAATATTTTCTTGACTTCTTTGAAGCACTATCGCTTGTTCTACCCTAGCGATCTCCAAAGAAATATCTGATTGTAGGATAGGTTGTTCCTCTCTTTTGTAGTTAAGTGAAGTTAACTGCTCAGAGAGGTTGAATGACGGCAGAAATGAGGATGTTAACCTGCTAGTTACTGTTTGTCTTCCAACAACTGTCATCGTCTCGTCATGGATCATGCAGCTTGCTGGTAATTTTAATATTCCACTACCCTTTAGAATAGTAGGGGTCGGATTGAGGTCACAATTTATGTTTATGACTGTAGTATTTGGAACACTATATATCCAAGCATTTGGATGATGCATTTGGATCCAGTAAGCCTTTGCCGGGATGTTGTTAGTCAAACATGAATCCATTAGTTGTCTTTTGTGTTGGATAATATTTATTTCGCAAGAGCTTACGGAAGCTCCAGATGTGTATATTGGATGTTGCAGGTTACACCAATAGTTATCTAAAGGTCTCTTCTGACAATGCGAAAATGCGTCCTTGTTCATTGGATAAAAGTGATTTCCTTGAAGATTTACCAGCAAGTAATCCGAGGATGGAATTATGCATGTGAAATTTCCATTGTTGAAGGTAGGAACTGGTAAGATCTTGTAAGTTTTAAACTCTTCGTTATACAGGAGAGGAAGAGTTATCTCTATGATGATGTTACTACCAGTTACTCTTCCTTTTGGACTCAATGTTTTGTAAAGTTGCAGGATTGACTCATGATGCCTTTCTCCAGGTATCATCAATGAGCGTGGGATGTGGTCATGAATTCTGGTTAGTTCATCTTTGAATTGTTGTACTGTAAGAATAAGTGGATGTATTCTACCATTATGGGTTGACATAACCATGTCAAGCAATATGTTTTGTGTTGACTGATAGTTCAACATTATTAGTATGGCGTTTATAGCAGTTGCAGAAAACAGTTTTAAATTGTTGTACTTGTCTGTGTCGTTGCTGAGTTTGTGTACAATGGTACTCAACAATTCAATCTCCTTCTTTGTTTCCATATGCTCTTTTTTAAATATATTGACTGTTGAGTCAATTATTGTTGTCTGGTTTTTCATGAGTTGTACTACATGCTTTTCATTGTCTTGAATGGCTTCAATTGTTTCTTCGTATTGTTTTGCAAACCGTTGATCTAGTATTCCGAACAGCTCGTTTGTAATTGTTCCAACGAAGTCAAACGGAGAGCGTTTCGGTCGTTGCATTGAGTCATCATTTGCATGTACAAGAATTTCGTTGTTAAGCTCAATTTGCTGAAGTTGGCGTTTAAATTGACCTAGTATTCCATCGCACATAGTTAACTTCACTTCTGGTAGCACTGTTGACTTGCAGATTTTCTCCATTTGTTGAACGCATATCTTGTAGGTGTCAAACTCAGACCAATAGTTTGTCATGTTGAAGAAGACAATGGTCTTCCAAGAGCTTGAAATGAGACTTGCTCGTCCTACATCCTCAAAGTATATTCCTGGTTGACTTTCAAATAGCGTGATTTCTACCTTGTGTTGGTAAGTGCTTGGTAAGGAACTAACCAAGTTTAAAAGACCGAACACTATGCTAATCCACAATAGTGGGTGTGCTCCGTTTGGTGCTATATTTTTTGTAGTAACAGCCATTGAGTGTTTTGTTGTTGTTTGTTGCGATTCGTGTTGTTTTGTTTCTATTGGTAAACGACATAATTTTGTTATCGGTCTTTTTATGTGTTTATTTCTGCTAAACACTGTTGCAGCTCGAACTCCATTGTCTTTGCCTGGATGAACTTCTGATATTTTCCCCATCATCCACTTAGTTGGTGGTAATCGATCTTCTTTAATAAGAACAATGTCACCGATTTGTATGTTGTCTTCTTTTTGTTTCCATTTTTGCCGTTGTTGAAGTTGTACCAGATATTCCGAAGACCAAGTTTTCCAAAAGTCTTGAGTCATTTTTTGTAAAAGCTGCCATCTAGAGCGAAATGTTTTTGTCTCATCTATATTTGGTTCAGGTACAGCGTTTAGAGCACTTCCCACCAGAAAGTGGCCAGGAGTTAGTATAGTGGTGTCATTAACATCATTTTCGACTGCAGAAAGTGGTCGAGAGTTTAAACAGGCTTCTATTTGTGTCAGAAGGGTAGAAAGTTCTTCAAATGTAAGCGTTGTGTCTCCAATCACTCGCTTTAGGTGGTATTTCGTTGATTTAACGCCAGCTTCCCATAATCCGCCAAAGTGAGGTGCGGCAGGTGGTATAAAGTGCCACTGGATTCCATCCATTACAAGTTTAGATGATGCATCTTCTTCGGATCGCCTTATTGTGGCTTGCATCTGATGTTGAATTTCTTTATTGGCTCCAACAAATGTAGTACCATTGTCACTATAAAAATGTGAGCATATTCCCCTTCTTGACGTGAAGCGTTTTAAGGCTGCAAGGAATGCTGCTGAGCTGAGATCACTTACCAGCTCGATATGAACTGCTTTAGTGGCTAAACAAACAAATATTGCTATGTAGCCCTTTGTTGATTTGTTTCCTCGTCCTTTGGCGACCAGTACCTGGATGGGACCAGCATAATCGATTCCGGTGTGGGTAAAAGGTCTTGAAGGTGTAACTCTAGCAGCCGGCAGCACTCCCATTTGCTGAGAAGTTGATTGTGCATTGAAGCGAAAACATTTTACACACTGATGGATTATTCGTCGTACAACTCGTTTTGCTTGAAGTATCCAAAACTGTTGTCTTAGTTTTGTAAGTGTTAGTCGAATACCACCGTGCAGGGTTCGCTTATGTGCATTTTCAACCAATAAATTTGTAAATTTTTCGTTGTGTGGTAGAATGAAGGGGTGTTTTTCTGAACTTGTTATATTAGCATTTTCTAATCGACCACCCACTACCAGGATTTCGTCTTTATTTAAGATTGGGTTTAATGATAGGATTTTACTTCTCTTGTGTAGATTTTTCCCATCTTTAAGACACGTTACCTCTTCGGGGAACACTCTCTCTTGAATTGAGCGGATGATGCCATTGCGAGAATCCTGTATTTCTTTGACAGTCAAATTTCTCGTTTCTTTCGCAATTTCATGATTTATGGAGTTAGTTCCCAATTTTTTGCGATTAACACAAATCTTGCAGTTGTTGACGAATTTTCTGCAATAAGCAGCTATTCTTATTAATTTGTTATAACAGGAGAATCTTATTGTTATGTCGTCGACTTCGTGGACTGCTAAGGTCATAACCTTTCTCGCTTCCGGAACATCGGGCTCTGATGTTGATGCACATTGTTCTTGTGATGGCCAGTGAACGGAATCTTCTTGCAGCCATCTTGGACCACTCCACCAAAGTTGGTTGTTCGTTAACTCTTCTGGCAGGCAGCCTCGTGACGCTAAATCAGCTGGATTGTCAGATGATCGTACATGTCTCCAACTTTTCGGCTTGGTTGCTTCTTGGATTTCTGACACTCTGTTTGCTACGAATGTCTTCCAAGTTGATGGACATTTTCTTATCCAAGCTAATGTTATTGTTGAATCTGTCCAGGCGAATACTTCTCCGATTTGTGAACCATAGGTTCGTGTTGTATCTGCTAATAATTTTGATAATAGATGAGCTCCACACAGCTCTAATTTTGGTAGAGGATTCCTGATTGGTGCTACCTTTGTTTTTGCACTTAAGATAGCTGTCACGAATTGACCATTTGGCAAAACTACTCTAGAGTAAACTACCGCTGCGTAGGCCGCTTCTGATGCATCACAAAATCCGTGAAGCTCGATTTTTTGATTTTTTCTGGTTTCTAACCACCGTGGGATTCTGATTTTTTCGACTGCTACCAGATTTTTAGTTAACTTATTCCAATGGTTTTGAAGTTCCAATGGAAGCTGATCATCCCAGCTGACTTCTGATTTCCAGATGAGCTGCATTAAAATTTTTGCTCCAACGGTCACTGGAGCCAACCATCCAAGAGGGTCGTATAGTTTGGCTATTTCGGATAACGTGTTTCGTTTTGTAAGCGTTATATCCTTGGAAGTATTTTGATGCGAATTAAGCTTAAACTGAAAAGTGTCGCTTAGGGGGATTCCCAAGGTCTTGATAGTTTCATCCTTAACTATATTTATTTCCTTCTGGCTTCGTGACTCGATTGGAATGTGTTCTAAGAGTCTAGGGTCATTTGCAGCCCACTTTCGTAGATGAAATCCTGCTCTATTCAGCATCTCATTTAGTTGTTTTTGAGCCTTTCTGCATTCTGAGATTGTGTCCCGCCCGGACATGACATCGTCAACGTAAAAGTCATGTTTGACTATATCTGAGGCGACTGGATAATTGTTTTGTTCATCTGCAGCTAGTTGTTGCAGAGTCTTGACTGCCAAATATAGTGCCGACGCTGTTCCATAAGTGACAGTTGTCAGCTTGTACTCCTTTATGGGTTGGTCACAGGAACTTCGCCATAAGATACGTTGATAATTTTGATCATCCTTGTGTAGATCAATTTGGCGGTACATTTTTTCTATATGAGAAGTAAACACGTATTTGTGCTTTCTCCATCGCATCAATATGGTTGTGATGTCATCTTGCAGCTTGGGTCCTACCATCATCAACTGATTCAGGCTTACTCCTGTCGTTGATTTAGCTGAGCCATCGAATACTACTCTTAGCTTTGTAGTTGTACTTGATGGCTTAATCACAGCATGATGAGGCATGTAGTATGTTCTGTCGGTCTGCGGAAGATTTGGCTCCGTTTCGATCATATGCCCCAGCTCAAGAAATTCGTTGATCACATTTTCGTATTCTTTTTTTAATTCCAAATTCTGATTCAATTTTGTTTCTAGCTGACGAAATCTGGCTATTGCCCTATTTTTCGAGTCACCCAGATGAAGTTGTTCCATCGCTTCTCGGTCAAATGGGATTTTTACTACATATTTCCCATTTTCCTTTCGGAAGTGTGTATCTTTATAAAATTGTTCACACTCCTTATTGATTTCCTTTTGATATTTTGGTTGAGCTACTTCTTCTATTTCCCAGAATTTCTCCAGTTGTTGCTCAATTGATGTTTGTGCCACAAGTCCTGTAACTCTGTAATTGGAAGCTGCTTCTGTTGTTGTTCGTCCTGATATGAGCCAGCCCAATTGAGATCTTTGGGCTATCAGTGTACTTCTAGCATTCCTCTTTATGCCGTCAAGAATGATTTCACCAAATGCATCAGCTCCAATAATCATGTCGATAGATCCATGTACATTGAATGACGGATCAGCAAGTTCCAGCTTATCAAAATTTCCAATTTCAATGTTTTTCGTTGTTCTCGATGGCAGTTGTCTTGTAAGTTTGGGTAGTACAAGAGCTTCTATTTGGATTTTAAACTTTGATGTAAAACGTGGAGTTATTGTAATGTTTACTTTGTTCCTGGCAGTTCCAGCGTTTGTTGCACCTAATCCACTAACTTCAACACAAACGTTTTGCCTTTTAAGCCTTAATGTTTGGGCAATAGACTCAGTGACTAGTGAAGCTTGTGAGCTAGGATCAATTAGTGCACGTATGGTTATACCTTTACCAAGACTTTCTTCGTTTTTAACTTTTATTATTGCGGTTGCGATGAGTACGCTTTGATTCTGCTCACCGTGGTTGACTTGTGTCGTCATTTTTGTTGAGTCCCTATGAGCTGGTTCTGTTGATTTTGTTTGAGGAAATCTGTCTTTCCATTCCATGTGAAGAAACGAATGATGTTTTTTGTTGCAATACTGGCAATTTCTTTTGCTGTAACATTGAAACTGCTTGTCATGCCGTAAGCAATTAACGCATAGTTTAGCCTGCTTACATTGTTGCCACCTTTCTTTTAATGAGGAATTTAAAAATTTTGGACAGGTATAAACAGCGTGATCACCTTTGCAAATGTGACATTGAAGCAACTTCGAGTCGATGTGGAAGTTCCGAACTGCATGCCGTGGTTCATCAACAGATCTTTGTATTTTTCTTGCGGGAGCAAGTACTTCCAAGGCTTGGTAGCGCCTTTCCAAGAAATCCAAAAGTGTCTTTAAAACTGGCATTTTATTTGGTTCTGTAAGCCCTTGTTCGAATAAATTTCTTTACTCTGTGTCTAGAGTTTTTGTAGTTAGGTGTACAATTATTGGGCTCCATGATGAGGTGTCGAATCCCATGTTGTTTAAAGCAGCTAACCCTTCTTTAACTGCGTCCAGAATGTTTTTGATGGTGTTGGCTGATGGAGAATTTCCTTGTTGTCCACCTCTTAGCATTTTATCAATGTGCATTGAGACTATTTTTCTTTCGTTGTTATACCGTGACTTTAATATCTCCCATGCACTGTTGTAGTTCTAGCTCAAAAATGTGAAATGTTGAATTAAATGAAGAGGTTCACCCTCCAAATGAGTCTTCAAATACTCCATCTTTTCAGTTGAACTTAGACTGCTCTTCTCGTGGATGATGGTAGAAAACAGATCATAAAATGACTTCCATTCTAGAAAATTCCCTTTGAATGTAGGAATTTTTAGTTGCGGAAGCCTTGAGTCATATGACTTTCGTTGAATATCTTGAGATTTCTGGGTATCACCTAGATTTGCTGCCATTTGGTGCAGAAATCTATTGATATCTTGTTTTATTCCTTTGTACTGGTTGCCTGTTACATACGCCACCTTCAGATCTTCTTCATCTGCATTCGAAATGTAATCTTCGTGTAGTTCAGTGAGATTTCTTAGTTGTTCAAGTAACATTTTTTGCTGGTATTCATAAATTTCCTTTGAATATTTTTCAAAGGAGTCCTCAAATTCTTCCATTGTGTCTACAACTGCACTTATTTTTAGTTGTAGTTTCTTAAGCCTTTGTATTTGAATTCTGTTATGGCTCTCATTTTCCTTTGCATTGTTTGAGGTTGATTGCTTTAAAGTTTCTTGTACACGACTTGGAATTTGCGTTTCTTCAGTGTCCGTCGTGGGCCCAGGAATCTTTTTTATAGGAGTGGTATCTTCACCTAAATTCTGGGTTGTTATCTTCTCGTATTCAGAAATCGTTGGAACCAAGGTTTCCAACCTTTTCATATGCTCTTCATACAAGTTTTTAACTTTCATGAAAGTATTCCTTTGCATATAAGGCGTGTCTTGTTTGATATTAGGAACAATTTTCAAATGATTACTTTCAAACTCCACCCAGAGTGTTTGTAGGCGTTGAATCCTTTCATCTTTATATTTTTGGGTTTTCCTCGATGCGCTGTCTTTCCCAAAGTTGCGGATTTGGAGTTCCAGCTCCTCAACTAATTTCTTCTGCCTTGCAACAATTATGAAGATTTCAGTTTCATCAATCATATTTGTATTGTTGTATTATATCTTCTTGGTTTGAATTTATTTTTATTATTCACTTCGTCGTTTATTTATCAGTGTTTATAGCCCTGATAACGCTTTTTTCACTTCTATTCACTTCGTAGATTGTTTCTTTTTTTTTTTTTTATTTGTTTGATTTTTACCAATGTTTGTAGCCTTGGTAACGCTATGTTGTACTTCGTAGTTTAATTCGTACTGTCTGGTTTTTACCAATGTTTTCAGCCCTGGTAACGCTTATTTTTTCACTGTATTCTTTTTCCTTTCGAAGGACCAATGAATTCTTAGTAAGTTTCAGTTCAAAAGACCCCTTACCGCTGGTGGGGGGAAGTCTAATAAAAGAAACTATGTAGGTTGCCGTTGTAATAGCAAGTGAATTTTATTAGTCTAGAACACGTCTTTTATATACAAAAAAATGCTTACTCTACAATAATATTCACAGCAATAATATTTACAAAAATGAATAAATGCAACTAAGCATAACAAATAATTAAATATAAAAAATGATATTTGATCGAACAATAAATTTGCGTGCGTCGTATCAGTTTTGAATTAGGTATGTATCTCATTTGTATCTCATTTTGTTGTTGTCACAACATGACCCCTAAGTTACTTCCTAGAACATCAGCTATCTGTCAGTAAAAGTCTCGTCAAAATCGGTACAGCCGTTCCCGAAAGTAGCCCGAACAAATAGACAGACAAAAAAAATTAAAAATTGTGTTTTTGTTTTAACTATATTGTGATGTGGCAACAAGTTTAGATATTCGGAGGATACATTTTGTAAATTAACGACATCTGTTGGATTCATTGTGTACAACAAACAACATTCATTGTGTACAACGACCATGCGCCTAAAAGTATGCTACATATTTGCAGAACCAGACAGAAGCTTCCAGAAGCTTGTAAACTTGTATAAATACAAGAGTAGATTGCATTGAAAGTTCAGTTTATTTTCGAAAGTGGAATTGTTAACAACTGGAAACGTCAGTAAAAAGTGATTGAATTGAGATTGAATAAAAAGTGTTGAATTATAAAAACGTATTTGAATTGTGAATAAGTTAAATTTGGTGTTATTTAAACTGAAAGACGTTGTGTTTTATAAAATAAAGAGATTTGTCGTATTATTTGGGAATTTTGATTGAGTTTTATTTTTCGAACCCCAGGCCAAAACTTCACATTGGTGTCAGTAAAGTGCTAGAAAATTCCATAGTGACATTTTCGAAAACAGTTTCGGTGACTCATTTAATTGTAAAAGTGGAATTTTCCAGAAACTATTCAACTGATTGTGCTATAAAACTGTGAATAGCGAGTATTTTTGTTAAAAATAGTGTTGGAAAAAGATCTTTCTAGAAGAGACATTAAAATAAAACTGACTGTGTTGCGAAAATAGTGTTTGAGTTACATAAAATGGGTCGCAAATTAGAACAATTGACAACAGCTGAGTTGAAAGAAGAATTAGGAAAACGAAATCTTCAGACTTCGGAGCTGAAAAAGGAACTATTGCTCCGACTTCAGAATGCTATCACTCAGGATGGTGGAGACCCCGATACCATGTTGTTCGATGTTGAAGAACAAGGGAGAGAATACAGTAAGTACAGCCGATGAAATGCCTGCTTTCATGAAGTTGCTTCTGTCGAAATTCGAAGAACAAAAGAACGTTCTCGAAAAACAACAGAACGTTCTCGAAGAACAAAAGAACGTTGTCGAAAGCAAATTTGATGGTCTCGAAAACAAACTCGATGCACAGAATGTTCTCTTCGACAAAAGACTTCAAATAATCGATCAGAAGTTCGAAGCCAAAATTCGGAAGTGTAGAGCAACAGTACGAACATCTGGCTAAGGAATTTGATTCTTTGAAAAAGGCAGAAGGTTCGGGAATATTCGAGCGACGTTCCACGAAGAAAGGAAATGCAGCCCCCTGTCTTCGATGGTCAAACATCATGGCCAATTTATAAGAGGCAGTTCGAAGCTGCCGCCTTGACGAACAACTGGGACAACGAAGACAAATCAATTGCTCTTACGCTTGCGCTCAGAGGAACAGCTGCCGAATTGCTGCAGACCATTCCTGAAGACAAACATCATGATTATGATGCCATGGTCAAGGCAATCGAAATGAGGTTTGGCGATGACCACATGCAGCAAGTTAACCGAGTCCAGTTGCGCCGAAGGGTCCAGACAAGAGGTGAAACGCTACAACAATTGCAAGCTGACATTGAGCGCTTGGCCAATTTGTCTTATCCCAATACCAGCAGGGAAATCATAAACGAACTGGCAACCGATGCGTTCACTAATGCCATTGCAGATGGAAAACTACAAATGGCTGTTAGAATGGCAGGTAAGAAAACGCTCGCTGAGGCTTTAGCATTTGCCCTGACAATGGAAGCAGCAGACCAAGCTTCGCAAGGTAGCCATCGCGTCAGGGAAATGGCTACGCTAGACTGCTCATGTCAACGTGTCGACATTGAAAGACAAAACCCGAACACTGGTCGAGGTCAAACGAGATGCTGGAATTGCAACAAGCTAGGACACCTACAGCGACAATGCAGATCTCCACCTAGACAGGTAAGCTGCCCACATTGCGCAAGGAGGAGGCAGAATGACGAAGCCTCTGGCAGGAATAACACTCACACTGCTGGACAAGCTTCTGATCAACAGCAGGCGGGAAACGGTTAAGAACCAGCTTCGCGGGGCTGAAGTTGGTTGATGGAATCGACGCCCCCAGGACCATCATCCAAGTTTCGCAAACTACACGCTGCAGCAAGAGCTTGACAGTGGAGACAGTCATCAGAAACAGAAAATGTGTGGCCACTATCGACACGGGTGCCACAGCCTCCATAATCAGAAGAGACCTTGTTCAGATATCCTGGCTACATAACACCAGCTGCTACACTCTGAAGACAGCTACGGGACAAGCAGCAAAAGTATACGGGGAGGTATTTCTAAAGATACAACTGGCAGGGTTGACCTTCTCACATGCATTCTTGGTAGCCGACAAATGCGACGAATGCATCATTGGAGTGGATTTCATGAAGGCACATGAAATAATCATAGACCTTCAAATGCATGTGTTAAGATATCGAACCGTTGAGATCCCTGTGGTATACGGAAACGAGAACGCTGTGAATCTTCGGGCGGTTATAAGCAGAGATGAAGTCCCACCACCTTCTTCAGAGACAGTTCTTTGGACTCGTTTGGAGGGTGATCCTGGGAACCACCGATTCTATTTCGTTGAAGCAGATGATAAAGAAGACTTTCCAAGCTATATCGTTGGAAAATTTTTAGTAGAACCAAAGAAAAACATGGTTCCGGTAAGGCTGATGAATCCGAACAAACACTCCGTCAAGCTCATATAAGGAGAGGTGATTGGAAGATGCGTACCCATTGCAGCCATATCGACAACATCTGGGAGTGAATCTGCGAGTCCTGTTTCTGCAACGAAATTGGCTAAGGTATGTAATGATATCCTCGGAAACTGTGAGCTAAATCAGGAGCAGAAAATCATGGCCAAAAATCTCATTGGCGAGTTTGCTGATATATTTGCATCGGAGGATGGAGACTATGGTCGAACACACCTAGTACAGCACCGAATAGACACCGGCGATAGCAGACCGATCCGACAACCTGCTAGAAGACTTCCATTGGCAAAACAGGCGGAAGTCGATGAGATGATATCAACCATGGAAAAAGACGGTCTAATCGAAAACTCAAAAAGTCCGTGGGCATCACCCGTTGTACTAGGGAAAAAGAAAGACGGCAGCACTCGATTCTGCGTGGATTACCGGAGGCTCAACGATGTCACCAAGAAGGACAGCTACCCCTTGCCTCGAATAGATGACACCTTGGATACCCTTTCTGGAGGGAAATGGTTTTCCACCCTCGATCTGAAAAGTGGCTACTGACAGGTACAGATCCATCCAGAAGACAAAGAAAAGACCGCTTTCACAACGGGAAATGGACTATGACAGTTTACCGTTATGCCATTTGGCTTGTGTAACGCTCCAACCACCTTTGAGCGTTTAATGGAACGTGTGTTACAGGGTCTGACATGGAAAACCTGCCTGGTGTACTTGGATGACGTGACAAACTGAGGGAGGTGTTTACACGACTTCGAACTGCACATTTGAAACTAAATCTCTTACCCCACCCCTGGCAAGACATTTATTATGGACGCGGATGCTAGTAACGTGGGTGTTGGAGCAGTTCTGTCGCAGGTACACGATGGGCAGGAGAGAGTGGTAGCCTATTTCAGCAAAGTTCTGTCGCGACCAGAGAGAAACTACTGTGTAACCAGACGGGAACTCCTTGCTCTGATACTAGCGACAAAACATTTCCATAAATACCTGTATGGACAGAGCTTCATCCTGCGTACCGATTACGCCGCTTTAAAATGGTTGCTACAGTTCAAAAATCCTGAGGGGCAAGTAGCAAGATGGATCGAACGATTGCAGACTTACGACTTCGAAGTACAGCATTGCAAAGGAAGACTGCACTGCAATGCGGTAGAAAGCTGGTGTCGAAAGTGCACAACATGCGCGGCAAGCAAGGGACCCAAAGTCAAAACTTGAGGTAAAATGCACCAGTACAATGTGAGCGCCCCGTTTGAAAGAATCGGACATCACAGGCTCGTTCCCGGAAACTGAAAACGGTAGCCGTTACATCCTTGTTGTCATGGACTACTTCAGCTAAGAAGCTAAGACCGTTGTCGAGCAGATAGTGGACCACTGGATCTGCATGTTCGGGATGCCTATGGAATTGCATTCCGACCAAGGGCGAAACTTCGAGTCGAAGGTATTCCAGGAAGTATGCGCATCACTCTAAATAAATTTATTGGCGCGACAGCTCCTTAAGGAGCCAAGGCCTAGTGACTTATACTCTCAACCATTCCTGTGTGTGTGTTGTTACTCTGCAAGAATGGAAGGGACCTACAGTTTACCGCCGAGTCCGAACGGCTACATGAGATGCACTTTTTCGAGACAAATTTTTCTCTTGGAGATTTTGTCAGTTCCTCGCAAGAGGCAGTACCCCAGAAAAAAAGGTGGCTATGAGCTGGATTTGAACCCAGGTTTTTTCGCTTAGCAGTCCGACACACTAACCACTAAGCCACGGGGCACTACATGCGCATCACTCGGGTTAAAGAAAACAAGGACAACACCTCTTCATCCACAGTCTGATGGAAGGGTAGAACGATTTAACAAGACCTTGAAGGAACATCTGCCCAAAGTCGTGAACGAGAACCAACGGGATTGGGATCGGCGAATTCCTTTATTTCTTATGGCCTACCGAAATGCGGTTCACAGTACAACTACATACACTCCATCCGAAATTCTATTTGGACGAACTGCCCGGCTTCCAAGTGAGCTAAAATTCGGATTTCCTATTGAATACCCAAAATGCGAAGAGGACTACGTGTTAGATCTTAGAGAAAGGATCAACGACATTCACCAGAGAACAAGAAACAACATAAAAATTGCGAGTGGCCGCATGAAGACCAGATACGATGCGAGAGCAACAGCACCTGATTTTAATGCGGGAGATCTGGTATGGCTTTATAACCCACATCGCAGAAAGGGAAAATCGCCCAAGCTTCAGCAGGACTGGGAAGGTCCCTACCAAGTAGTTACGCGCATTAATGACGTCGTTTTCCGAATCCAACTAGGACCAAGAGCAAAAATGAAAATTGTCCATGTGGATCGACTGCATCGTTACCACGGAAACAATGATGATGTGCTTGTTCGGGACGAACAAAACTAAGAGGGGGACAATGTGATGTGGCAACAAGTTTAGATATTCGGAGAATACATTTTGTAAATTAACGCCATCTGTTGGATTCATTGTGTACAACAACCAACATTCATTGTGTACAACGACCATTCGCCTAAAAGTATGCTACATATTTGCAACATGTTTTAACTGAGTACTTAATCGAACTTGAAGTACTAATTCGAGACTCGAATTAGTACCGAAAGCTTAGATTGTGCCAGAACCTGACAGAAGCTTCCAGAAGCTTGTAAACTTGTATAAATACAAGAGTAGATTGCATTGAAAGTTCAGTTTATTTTCGAAAGTGGAATTGTTAACAACTGGAAACGTTAGTAAAAAGTGATTGAATTGAGATTAAATAAAAAGTGTTGAATTATAAAAACGTATTTGAATTGTGAATAAGTGAAATAAGTTAAAATTGGTGTTATTTAGACTGAAAGACGTTGTGTTTTATAAAATAAAGAGATTTGTTGTATTATTGATTGAGTTTTATTTTTCGAACCCCAGGCCAAAACTTCACAATACTTTCATATGCCTCTTTGTATAAAAGCTGTTATTATGATTTAAAAACATAATCAATTTTTTTTTATATTAATAAATTAATTATTTTTTTTTTGTTGTTCTTGTTTGTAAAAAAATGTTATTTTTGAATTTGTGTTTGCTTACATATCAATTTAAAAGAGCCCAGTACAATTTGGTCATTTTCAGTACTATCGAAAATAGTCGATTTCCATCACTGCTCTGCGGTTTTTCTTGCGTCTACATGGTGAAACATTAATTGATAAACAAGTTTATCCATGTAAACCCCCCTAATATGATGTAAAAATACTTGTCGAAACTTGGCTCAACTCATACGTCTTGTCTTCTGAACTTTTGGACTGGACTCGTCCTTTTCTGTTTATCGTAAAGATAGATCTACGTCACCTGGAATGAATTTGGGTGGTGGAGTTCTAGTTGCTGTGAATTCAACAAATGTCATTTAAAAATTGATACCGATAACTTCGAGCAATTATGTCTGAATATTTGTTGTAATTATATGGATTTGATATTTATTGTTAGTTAAATTCGCCCTAGAAGTCATTTTCATGTTTATTCAGACCATATTTCTAATAAAATTTCTTTGGTGATTAATCAATTCCCATTTGTACTCGGGGATTTTAATATTGGTGACGTAAACTGGAGTTGTGCTGATGGTGAGCAATTATTAGTTCCTTTTAGTGTGTTAAAAGATGAGGAGTCATTAGTTGTTGATTCCTTACTTCTTTGGACTTAGTCAAATTAATTTTGTAAAAATGATTTGAATAGTATTATCCAATTAATTTTTATTAGAAAAAATCTCAAATATTATTTGAATTTTGTTGATTTTCCATACGTTAATAATTTAATACATCATAAAGCATTATGTTTTACTTTTGATTTTTACTCTTTTGCGGAAGTTTCTCTTTGTGAAAGAAATTGTTTTAATTTTGCTTAGGCTGATTTCATTGAATTGAACTATTTTTATAGTACATTTATTTGGAATGAATTGTTTGATAGTTGTTCACTAGAAATTGCTTATGATTCTTTTAAAATCATACTTTTTTAAGGCATACATCGATTTGTGCCAATCTCAATTAATAAAAAAATTATTTAAGCTTCTGTGGTGCAACAAAAGATTAAAAAATCTAGAAAACGCTAAAAATAAAGCTTTTAAACGGTCAAAGATGTCAGGGGACATAAAAGAACGTCAAAACTTTCTTCGATTAAGAAAAGAGTTTTCTTTTCTTAATAGTTTTTTGTATCGTCATTATATCAGCACCTGTAAGTCCAATATAAAGAAATATAGCAAGGCTATTAATTAATTAATTCTAAAAGAAAATGCTCAATATTTCAACAAAGTATGGAATATGAGGATAATTAAACTAATTATGTACAATCTTCATGTAATCTTTTTGCAATTCTTTTTCAAAAATCTTATAACTCCGCTACTATACCTAATTTAAGTAATGCAAGTCAGTTTAGTGTTTATTGAGAATAATTACTCTCTGAACTCTCGTCATAATATTCATTATTTAATTTTTGTTTGAGTGAGTTTTAAGTTTGAATTATAATTTGTATTGCATACTTTTGGGCATACAAATTCACCAAAAATACTTACATATTTTCGTTAAATTTTTTTTATTGATTGTACTGCATACTTTTTGGCTAAATTAATTGTTATTTGATTAACTTGTCTTATAACTGTGTCACATTAACGTTAATATGAATTGCCTGCACTGCAAAGAAATTATCGGCGATGGAGAAAGAATGTGTATGTGCTGGTTATGTGATGGTTTTGCTCCTATGAAACACGCTGGCCTTAATGTCAAGCTAATTGAAGGCCTTCTAAAAATTGTAATGGTTTCCGATGGTTTTGTATAAACTGCAACAGAAGCAAAACCTCTGATTTATTTCAAATCTTCAAATCTTCTTAATGAAATAACAAAAGACTTAAATAAAATTCAAAAAAAGCTGTCGGACTTTTATTCAATTTTCAACAATTTTCAATTTTGAAGATAAGGATTCATCGCCAAAACGAAAAATGACTCACAGCACCGTGATTTGTGTACCATATTCATCGCGTCTTTCTATTGCAGCGCCGCCATTATAATTGCCTATTAAGGGGTCCGACAAATAACTTTTTTTTTTGAAAACGCTTCATCAACATCGTGTGTAGCTTCGGCTGTGTGGCACGTAGCGCTGTCTTAATGAAACCAAATGTTGCCAATATCCTCCTCTTCATTTTTTGTGAACAAAAATTCGTTCAACATGGCCCGATAACGATCGCCATTGACTGTAACGGCCACTCCTTGCTCATTTTCGAAAAATGGCCCAATTATGCCTCTGGACCAAAATCTGCACCAAACAGTGACTCGTTTTGGGTGTGTCGGCTTTTTAATGTATGCGTGCGGGTTTTCTGTGCTCCAAATGCAACAATTTTGCTTGTTTACATACCCGCCAATATCAAAATGAGCTCCATCTGAAAAGATGATTTTTTTGGCAAAATCGGCATCTTCTCTAAGTCGATCGCAGGCAGTAATGTCGCAATATTTTCCAGCGTATACATAACCATATTCGAAGGATAAAACTTATTATCTGTCAAATCATACACGAGCTAATAGCGAGTTTTATTCAAATTTCAAAGATTTGATCTGAAAGTCAAGATTTGCTCTTTTCAATGAAACTTGTTTCATCATTTAATCCTAGTATTGGTCATTCACTGACGAGCATACACAGTATTTGATATCGCACACAAAAATACCAGGCATGTACAGTTCATATATTCAAAACGCCATATTTGTATTTTCTCACTTCAAAAACACCTTTATTTGTTATTTTGTATATTTAATGGATATTTGTTAATTTTTTGGCTAAGCACGGGCTGGCACAAGTTCACAACAAACAACAAAAATAACAAAATATTTTCCATTTGACGTTTGACCGAAAGACTATTTACATGTATGTGTGCATTCAGATCAAATCTGCCAACCCATCAGAGATCAAATCTTTTATGTTGAGATTTGATCTAGATTTGCTCTTCTTCTTGCAATGAAACTCTCGAAATTGAAAAAGATCAAATCTTTTGACAGAAAGAGCAAATCTTTTCTTGAATGAAACTCAAGTGTTACCATTCACGAAATAAGCACTAGTTGAAAAAAAAGTTAGCTGGCGGACCCTTTACTATAATTAAAGAAATACCGAACTCTCCGATTCCAATTTCGGTATCTAAAACTACTAATTCTTTTGGAGATGCAACTACTGATTCGCAAACCGTCGACCCAATAGCTTTCGATATGGATGAGGGTGTTTCGGCCGAGTTAGTTGTTGTACCTCCTTAAGAAATGTGTTTTTATATCGCGCTTCCATCCGAATACTACTTGTGAAAAGGGGGAAAACTATGTTAAAAAATTACCTGCATCTAATTTATATTTTAAATGTGTAAAAATCCGTATGAACTTCGGATATCTTCTTTTAAAATTGTTGCTCCTGATCCTACTTTAAGTCTAATGCTGTCTCCAAATTTTTCGCCAAAATTTACGGTTGCTTATGTATTTAAAAACAATCTAAGAAGAGAAAATGTTGCTCAGAGTCCTATTCCTGCACCGTCAAAAAACTAAGAATCTACTACTAAAATGTTGGAGGAATGAAATCAAAGCTTAATACCTTTTATTTAAACTGTATAGATTCAACTTATAATGTCATAATACTAACAGAAACCTGGCTTAATTCATCTGTTCCTGATGCGGAGATCTGTCAACCTGAATATACTATACACCGATTTAGACAGAAATTCAGCAAAAAGAGGTGGCGTTTTAATTGCTGTTAAGTGTTGTCTGAAATCTGAACTTGTTCTTTCAAACAATTACACAAATCTAGAACTTATTTCCATAAAGCTTACAGATCATAATTCGTCTTTTGTCCTTTGTGGTAGGTATATATCTATTTTCCGTCAGGGTCGTCTTCTTCTGTTTATGAATTGTACTCGTCTGCAATATCGGAAATAGTTGAACTTTTTGTCAATTCAAATGATATAGTGGTAGGTGATTTCAATCTCACAAGTCTTGATTGGAAGCTTGAAGAGGAGTTTAAAACATCGTATACTGTTCTTGAACATGGTCCTCAGTGTCAAAGAAATTTCGTTGAGATTGTACATATATCAGGACTTAGCCAAATTAATGGATTGCCAAACGAATTTGTGATATTGTTATATTGTGATATTGTGATATTGTTAATGTGAATGGCTGGTCTTAGCCATCCTCTGTGAAATATAACGGTAAATACTCAAGCTGGGATTAAGAAATAAGCAACATGTTTGCTGATTTCTTTCAAGTTGGAATCGACTATCCTGTGATATACCTTTCCTGAGACTGTCGGAGGAGGAAGTTGTGCAAGATATTGAGGAATTTAAAAGTAATTGTTTGTCTGGTCCTGATAAGATTCCGTCCATTTTTGTTAAAGCAAGTAAGACTTATATTTCTTCGACAATTATATATTAATTCAATTGTTCACTGTCAACTGGTGTATTCCCTGAGTTATAGAAGTCGTCATTTATTATACCTCTTCATAAGAGCGATAATACAAATAACATTCAAAACAATCGAGGAATTGCAACACTTTCATGTATTTAGAAGCTTTTTGAAAATAACGTCACTAATCTTTTAGAATTTACTAACCTCGTTAACAAAAATATGCAAAATGGCCTCCAAACTGATGTTTTCTATGCTGACCTCAGTAAAGCATTTGATAGAGTATGCCATTCCATACTTCTACATAAATTAGAAAGATATGGTTTTCAAAAAAGGATAGTTGATTGGATAAGATCTTATTGCAAAAATCGTACATAATTCGAAATTTTTAAACACTGCTCATCTAAAATAATAAATGTTTTATCTAGAGTTCCACAAGGAAGCCACATAAGTCCACTTTTATTTCCTCTTTTTATTATTGACATTACTTCGGATATTTCATATTTCAAGATTTTGAAATCTGCTAACGACTTCAAACTGTTCTATGGCTTTATGGACCCGAATGGATTCTTATTCCAACATTACAGTGACAAAGTTTTTGCCTGGTGTTGCTCGAATGGAATGGAACTCAACTGAAGAAAGTTTAAGGCTATGACTTATTCAAGAAGTAGGGAACCGTTTTTGTCATACTACTTTATTGAAGAAGACATTGATGAAAGAGTTGATGCTTTCAATGACTTAGGAGTTTTATTTGACACAATCTCTAATCCCCACATTGACACAATAATAAGCAAAGCAAGGAGCCGCCCTGGAGTTATTATGAGATTATCTAAAGAATTTGCTGATCCCTACAAAAGTTTTATATTGTCCACTTGTCCGCCCTATTTTGGAGTACTGTAGCTGTATATGGTGCCCTAGCTATGAAGTTACCATAAATAAAATTGAAAGCGTCTAAAATTGTTTGTTGTTGTATGCTCTTCGTCGTCTTCCGTGGGACCCAAACCAACTTCTTCCACCCTATGTGAACCGTTTAAATCTTCTTAGTCATTCGACGCTAAGGAAAAGAAGGCAGGTACATAATGTCATCTTCCTGTGTCAATTATTATCTGGATCCATCGTTTCTAGACCAATTCTTAGTATGCTGTATATCAACACTCGCCCAAGATCAACACCCAATCCAACATTTTTCTATACTGCTTCTACGAGAGTGAACTATAGAACAAATGAACCAATTAGTAATATGTGTATTGACTTCAATAACTCTTTTCATATAATTGACATTAATTTATCAAAGAGTAATATCAAGAAGAAATTATTAAATTGTTAAGTTTTGTAGTTAATCACTAAATGTTAAATTTAAATACTTTATAATCAACTAAGATGTAATATATGCAGCTGTTTTAAATAAATAAATAAATAAATAAGTAAATGATTGCTCTTCAAATTTATCTTCCATTACTAATTTTCCTCTGGATATGTTTTTAGTAGATGAAGTTTTGATTGGTTTAAACAGTCTCGATATTTCAAAGAAAGCTGGTTATGGTAATATTCCACCTATATTATAGAAAAATTGCTCTAATGCCTTCACTCCTGTGTTAATTTTCATCTTCAATATATCAATTGTTTCTGGCAATTTTTTAAGTGAATGAGAGGTGTCTTTTATAGATCCAATTTTCAAAGCTGGGCTAGAACACTTAATAAAAATTATCTGCGATACCAAAAGTATTTTAAAAACTAGTTACACAGAAGCTGTGTTTCTCTGTGAAAAACACGATATATCCTAATTAACATGGTCTTATAGCCGATCGATCTACTTGTACCAATAAATGTATTTTTACCAGTTTTTGTATTAATCAGATTGAAAAAGGTTAACAAATTCATGTGTTGTATACAGATTTTGTTAAAGCCTTCGATCGAGTCCATCATGATTTACTTCTCCAAAAACTAAAAAGATTGGGACTAATGGACAATTTTCTCAGTTGGTTAAGATCTTAAGATCTGATGGATAGAAAAAAAAATAGTTCAATTTGATGGCTACCGCTCAAATTTTATAAATGTTCTTTCGGGTTTTCCCAAGGAAGCCATTTAGGACCCCTCCTGCTTATACGTTATATAAATGACTTACCGGAAGTTATTAAATATAGCCAGTGCTTAATGAATGCTGATGACGTCAAAAATTGCCTTCATATATACAGTCTTTAGGACTGTTGTTATCTACAAATCGATATTAAAAAACTTTTTTAATTTGGTGCGATACTTATAAACTTGAACTGAACTTTTCGAAATGCAAATTTTCAGTGCAACAAAGTTAACTGCTTTGGTGACATTTAATTATATGTTTTACGAAAAACAACTACTACGAGTCGAAACTGTAAAAGACCTGGGAGTGTTTTGTGACTCAAAGTTAAGCTTTAAAAATCATATTTATTACATTGTCTCTGAAGGCAATTGGACTTTTTGAAGCGAAATTTTAAATATTAAAATTTTAAAGACTTTATTCATGGTCTTAGTGTTACCATTTTTGGAATATTGTTCAGTTGTTTGGTTTCATTTCTACCAGAATAGAATTGAAAGAGTACAAAAAAGATTTACCAGATTTGCACTGCGGAACTGGAATGATGATATGCCCAGCGCCGGCCGGTCCTAGCCAAATAAGCGCCCTGTGCATGCTCTGCTTTTAGCGCCCAAGATCAATACATATTGAAAAAAATATATATATGTATATAGGTATTAAAATGAATCGAAAACATGTCCAGAGAAGGAACATCAACTCAGGAAACAAACTTTTCTGGCGTAGCTTTAGCTAATTCTCTTACGAGGTCATCATTTATTTTAAAGACTTTAAGAACTCCTATTAGCATTTGGCGTAAAAAAGAAAGCAAGCCTACCCATCTTTAATATGTCATGGTTGTACTAAACAATTTTTTTTTATTGTTTTTGAGAAAACTACGTTCTCTTGAAGCTATTGTTACTGGTTTTTGAGTTTTAAATGTGGACTTGAACTTAATACAAGATAATAACAAGTGCAAAAAGAGTATAAGAAATGAGATAACATACAAACATGACATTACGATAACAGAAAAACTTATTTGAGTTAATGACAACATTTTGTCTGTCTGTCTGTCATCTTCAAATTTAAAACATAAGGTAATTTTAACATTCTACAGAGGATTTTCTCAATGTTTTTTTTAGCTCAAATATTAAGAGTGCCTGCCATTAAACTGTTAAGTAAAAGCTTATTTTTCTCGAAAAAGGCCCCAAGAATTTGCAAAAAAAATCAGAGTACTATTATGTAGGTAAATACTATTAATTGTAGGTGTGGATAGTGTTTTATTAAAAAAAAAATAGGATGATGGGCTAAAAACGGTACATCCAATAGGACATCTTTTTTACTAATCCATTTTTAAGCGATTACAATCAAAACTTAAGTTAAAAAATTTTAAACGTTGTTTTTGAAAAGGGCTTAATGATTTTTTCAGTGTAAGTCGTTTATGTGCTTAAGTTTGCATTCATGTTTTTATTTAATTAAAAAACGTCGTTAAAAAAACGTTTTTTTTTCTGTACAAAAAATCACCATTAAGAAACAAAACGGCGTTTAAATGTTTTCACTTTTATTTAATCATTTTTTCCCTATTCATCCAACCATCTATAAAGAATTCTTTTTTGTTTGCTTTTTTTCTTCTCTCTTCTCTTGTTTATCAACATTGTTGATGTTTCACCATGTAGACGCAAGAAAAACCGCAGACTTAACCAATGTTGAAGCCTTGGTTATGCTTTATTGTTCACTGGATTCTTTTCTTTCTTTTCGAAGGACCAATGTTATTCTAATTAAAAGACCCCTTACCTCTAAATAAAAAGAACTGATCGTGTGGACTTATTTACAACAAGTAAAAGTTTATTTACAATACCTCATCTTGTATACACAATTATTGCTTACTCTACATAATAATAATCCAAAATATTTACATAATAAATGCAAGTATGCATAATAATTTCGAGGGACAATTTCTGGAATTTGATTCCAACTTAGTGAATTCACAACACAATTTTGGTTGCTCGTGTCTCGTGTGTCGTGTGGTGTTAATTTGAATTTGAGTCTCATAATGTTGTTGCTGTTTTTGTTGTCACCACAAGTAAATAAATATGTAAATATAGAAATCTCTATGATAAACGAAAAAAATAATTTAATAAATAATTAAATGAACAAATAATAAAAATTAACAAATAAATAAATACCAAAATAATTAAATAAATAAATAATAAATATGACACAGACAAAAAAATTAATGTACATTTTTAGGAATGATTTTATCAAGCCAAATTCGATGATTGATTTGATAATATACACGATAAGTTTTAGCGATCAAACAGATTTAGGACTCTATCTGAAATTCTTTCAATGTTTGTTATGTTATGCATTACTTTTATTGAAATACATTTGAACAACATCCAAGGCAGATTGCAAACTAGTTTCGATGAATCTGGTGGACAGAACTGTGATTTTATCTAAATCCAAATAGCTCTGCTGGCAAGATGTTATTTTGGTTAAGATGGTTCACCATACATTATTCTTGATAATTTTATTCAAAACATTTGCTAATTGAGCTTAATAAGCTGATTGGCCTATAGCCATACGGGGTAGATGAAATCTTTTCTGGCTTCGAAATTGGTAAAACTTTAACACTTTTCCATTCTTTAGTAAATAAATTTAAGCATCCGTTAAAGATACCAAAAGTTGGGAGTTTTTTAAGATACCAATTTTGTATACCATCAAAACCTGGAGCTTTTAATATTTTTAAGTCTAAGAGAATATATCTAAGATCATCTAGAGTTACCAAATTTCTTTTAAGGTCAATTCTCGATGAATTTAATGAATCACAAGTCCGTTGTTCAAGATCAGCATGACCTCCTACATTGTTTGTTATTAAACGATTTGCAGAGAACTTCCTAGCCAAAGCATTTACCTTTTCGGAATTTGATACTAAAATTGTATCTCCCATTTTGAAAGCAGCAATACTGGAATTTTTTTTTTCTTAATAACCTTGGCAGTATTCAGAAAAGGTTTACTTGCCTTATCAAAACTTCGAAGTTAAGTATTTTTAAGATTTATTTCTGTGTTCTGTTATTAGCTTTTTGATTTCATTATTTATTAGCTTCATTTGTTAAAAAAAAAATAACGATCTTTATCAAATTAGTTATGTTAGATGGTAATGTATTTTGTTTTTGGCAAGATATAGTTTTTTTTGGAACTGATTGTTCAATGCTATCATATAACACATTGGTGAAACAGTCCACGGCTATATCTATTTTCTTGCATGGAACTGCGGCGGGGAGTATTTGGAATAATTTTACGCGAATGTTTCTTTTATATGCTTGCCAATTAGCGTTCTGGAAATCATATACAACGCTGATCTATAAATACTGCAAACCATTGGAAGATGGTTGGAACAAAGGTCATTTAAAACCAAAGGTTGGCTTATAAATAGGCATATTTGTTAAAAAAAAAGATCTATTGTGGATGGATTCGAACTGTTATTAGGCGGAATGCAGGTCCAGGTGGGATAAGGTGGATTTAAAATGCTACAGGAATATCTTGAGTTTAAATCTGAAAGGATGTTACCCCATGCATTCGCTCTAACGCAACCCCAACTAGCATGTCTACAAATAAAATCTCCTCCAAATAGGAAGAAGTCATTTATTTTAATCAATTTGAATAAGTCATTCCTTAGATCTAATCTTTTACTTGGTGAAGTATATTACCTCCAGGAAAATAAACTGAAATAATTTGTACATAACGACTATTTTCAAATGGTATTTCAATACCAACATTTTCAATTTGTGCCATATTAATAATTATAGTAAGTACATTAAGTTAAATTGATTTTTTAACAACGACGGCAAAGTTATTTAATGTTTACTTTGTTTATTTAAAAATATAATTTTTAATTCTTTATTATATATATATATTTATTAATACTAAATACATTTTGCTTACTGACTAATATTTATAGCTAATTTGGTGTGAACATTTACACATTTCAGTTCACAAAAATAATTTGATATTGCATTATAATATGCAGAATCAGCACACGCGCTAAAATATTGTTACAATATCGCTTGTGTTGATTTTGCTTACATTTTGTTTTCTCACACAATTACTGCGTGATAACTCTTCCCTCTCTAAAGTCATTTACCTGGGGTAAAATGACAGGAAGTTTAAATTCAATGTTCTTTGGTTTTTTATTTTTACATTTTTTATAAATTAATACAATACAAATTACAGATGCAAATATATATAATAGAAGATTTGACAATGTAGATATTTCTTTAAATTTTGTAAAAATGTTAAGTTTTTTTATATTTTCTAGATGTAAATCATGTAAATATTCCAGATCTAATTTTAAACTTTTTTCTGATAAATTTCCTTTTAATATTGGGGGAGAATTTGAAAACTAGTCATTTCTGTATTCGAGTAATTTTTTCCATCTATATCAATTGAATCATTATTAAATTGAACCAGATATGTACCATTTAAGACTATCGTTTTTTCATTATGTTTGAGATTTCCTCTAAAATTTTAAATAAAAGCAGTATTATCTATTATTAATTCTATAATGGGTTTTTTTATAAAATTGGAAGTCACAAGAAGCATTTAATCCGTTTTTGAGTTGACTCAGGCAATGGTCAGGTGTTACTTTCTTAAGTTGATTTTCTCTACATAAAGAAGTTTTTCTTATTGAATCGCACTTTTCCATAATAAAGAATGTCTCGTCGTGGGATGTCAGTATTTCATTACTTTCTAAATGTATCCTTTTATTTCCAATTACAGAAGCTCGTATTATTTCATGATTTAATACCTTGCTTACAGTTTTTGGAAGAGATATTATGTAAAGCATAATAGAATCTTTTTGAATTATCAATGGTTAGGCATATTCTATAGCTTCTATTTCATTTTCGTAGGGAAGCGTTTCTATTTCCGAAACCATTTTTTGTATTTCTGTTTTGTCTAATAGATTTGTGTTAATAATTCCTGTTTTTGCCAAATGGTTCGCTGATATAATTTCCTTGAGTTCCTGTTTGAAGATAATTAATTTATTAAATAGCATCTGTTCGTATTTATCTATATTTGATCTGTCTTCTCGCCGAATGATTTTATTGTAGTTTTCTATTAATTCTTGTGTGACTGATTTTAGTTCATTGTTAATCTTATATTGATTGTTGTTATTTTCGATAATTGCATTTTGAGATTTTAGTATGCTATCCCAGTCTATGGATCTTTTGCCTCTAACTCTTATTTGTAGTTTTTGCAATAAGTTCTCTGAGTCTGTAAGTTGGTTAAGAAGTTGTGGGTAAAGAATACTGATTTTGTCTATTTCTTTTTCAATGGTAGGCCTAATATTCAATATGAAGTCTTTATATTTTGTTAGATTAATAACATGTATCATTTTAAAATGACCATGTAATATTTTTCCATTTCCTTGTTTGACTTCAATTAAAGGAGTGTTGTTTTCGAATATATTGACCGCAGCTGAAGTTAAGTATAAAAGTAACCTAGAAGAAAAGAAAATAATTTTATGGAGACATATTTTTTAACTGAGATTTGTGGATCTTTTTTCCACTTTCAGTTAGTATTGTAACCCTGTTGTCTTTCATTACAATCTCCTTAGAAAAAAGAGGTCTGGGTATTCTTTCTTTAAACAGCGGCTCAATTCAATAATAGTTGAGTGTACCCTTTCTATAGTTCCATTAACTTCACTTTTCTGTGGGGGTGTAAGATATAATTGAATCCCTATTGTTTTTATATAATTTGATATAATAGGACTTATGAAGCTGCTTTCGTTATCGCTTACTAAGATTTTAGGGACTGTGAAATAGTGTAAAATTTTTATTATTTTTTGCCTTAAATATAATGCAGATTTTTCTTTTATGTGGAAGAACTTAGAAAATTTTGAAAATTTGTCTATACAAGAAACAAATTTTTCATGATCTATTTCAAAAAATATTCATGTGAATTATTTCTGAGGGATAGGTAGGAATAGGTGTTTCTTGGAGTTCTGGTTTGTAGGGATTTCTATCGTATTTGCTTGAATTGCAAATGTCACAGTTTTTTGTATACTTTTTTATAAGATTTGTCATTTAAGGTTTTTATTTTCGCGGATGATATTCATATTATTTCTTCGAAACGTCGGGTAGAAATAAATAAGAAAATATTTCTTATAACGCGGTAAGTTCCGAAAATAAAAAAACTTTATCTAATAAGATTTGTCATGCCTGGAAAAAAGTAATTTTCTAGTATTTGTTCTTTGTTTTCTTTATAATTTCGATGAGCTCTATTATATTCCTTTTGAATTATTTCAATCTTATTGTTTTCATTTGCTATATCTTGAACCAGTTTTTGGGAGATTCGTATTTTAAACTTACTAAAAATTTTTTTGTAGACTTCTTGTAAGAGTTGAAGATGATTTTCCGAAATTTTTATAACATTAAGGATATTGGGATTCAACTTTTGTTTAAGGACTTCTATTATATTTTCTTTATTGATTTGTTGGAGTTTAATAAAATGTCGGTGGTAATTCAGGTGAGGTTGTTCGAATATTTGCATGTTATTTCCTTCACTAAAAATGAGTTGATTTTCAAAGACATTTACTGGTGCTTCACAGTGTGGGATAAGATCTGAATTATCCTCTTCAGCACTGTGCATTGTTGCTGAACTTGAGTCAGTTAAGTTATATCGCCGTTAAGGCCGCGTATGAAAACGTCAAGAGCACGATTTCTATAGCTCTCGTTTAGTGCGTTTACAGTTTCTAAACTGTAGTCTT
This sequence comes from Platycheirus rosarum, assembly GCA_963971375.1. NCBI lineage: Eukaryota > Metazoa > Arthropoda > Insecta > Diptera > Syrphidae > Platycheirus > Platycheirus rosarum. The sequence continues at coordinate 9,203,197 of OZ020511.1, read as the reverse complement.
CTGTTTTTATTTTATTAATGATTAGGGAGAATTGATGGTTAACAGTTGCGTAGAACTCATCAATACTTGAAGAACCTTGAGTGAGGCTATTTAGTTGGTGTTATAAGGTAAGAATATCCCTTTTATCTGCATAGTGCAGAGACATTTTTTGATTGACAACCAATCATCGTCGAAAATATTATACTTATTTTTTGTCTTATACTTTGGAGTATAGACCTTAAGATTGGCTTATTTTTTACAATTTCATAATCTTTTAAAATTGATTCGACATTATGAATCCATGAGATGTATTGGACGGGATTACCGTCAAAGACATGTAATTCTTTTACGCAATCGGGTAACCTGCTTATTTCCTGCAGTTCCTTTTCAGTCTTAGGACCTGGTGGAGAAGGTGTTAATACAGGAATCGCACGTACTGTTTCTAATGCGGTTAATCTTCTCTGAAGACTTTGAGGAATTTCGATCTGAGAGTTGATTGCACCTGTCAATTGCGTGATTGCAACTTATAAAGCTTCTATTTTGGCTTCCATTTCGAATTATTTTTGATTTAAAAAATTAAAGAGGAAATATATTTTTTTTCTCAGAACTGAATTGATAGATAAAAATGTTTTCTTTACCCTTTCCCAATAGTTTGGCAGTTAATAGAATGTTCAGATGTTTGGAATATTTGATGATTTTTTCTTAAGTAAGAGAAAGCATTTGTAAAATAATATTTAGATTTTTTCTTTTAGGTAACTTAAAATTTTAGATTTTTTATAAGACTTCTTTTGATTAAACTTTTAGATAAATTTGTTCAATTGTTTTTTTTTTTTTTGAGTTTATTTTAGAATTTATTTTATTTAATTGTATCTTTCGTTTTTATTTCTAAACGATAACTTCCTATATTTTGGTTATATGTATTTAATCTAATATTTTAATCTATATTTGCAATGGTTTTTTTTTCACTTTTTGTCTGGTATATTTTTTCAATATTCACTTTGTAGATATAAAATATTTTCTTCTTACAAATTAAATGAGTAATTAAGACTTACGACTTTTTGTCTGGTATATTTTTTCAATATTCACTTTGTAGATATAAAATATTTTCTTCTTACAAATTAAATGAGTAATTAAGACTTACGATATCATACAAATTTTTAAATAAATCACCATCGAACAGCTTCGTATCACTCCTTTTTAGTGTCCGCCGTTGAGTTTGGAGGGCCTTACTGGGGCACTCGTCTGTCACGTTCGGATTTCCCTTGATTATACGCCGGAATTCTTTTCACTTGTGCCTTTGTTTCACGAAGTAATAACCAGTTTGTAACTTTGGGATGTTATTTTCTGGACTACACGCACTGACTTTAACTTGTACTTCACTTTTTTAATTTGCTTCACGAAGTTATGATCAGTCTGTTACTTTTGGATTTTATCCTTGACAGTTATTGTGTTTATTTTTTACTTGTACTTCACCGCACTTTAACCGTTTCACAAAGTTAAAAAGAATTTCCTTGCTTCAAAATCAGGGTCAACTGCTCGGGCGCCAGTTATTTAATGTTTACTGTGTTTATTTAAAAAAATAATTTTTAATTCTTTATTAATACTTAATACATTTTGCTTACTGACTAATATTTATAGCTAATTTGGTGTGAACATTTACAAATTTCAGTTCACAAGAATAATTTGATATTGCATTATAAAATGCAGAATCAGCACACACACAGTTTTCTCACACAATTACTGCGTGATAACTGATAACAACCCCCCCCCCCTTTCTAAAGGTACATATAACAATAATTTACTTTTTGAAATAAAATTAATTGAAGTAGGTAGCTTAATTATGTTTCGTGGATCGATAAACTCATGTTGGGGGTATTCATGGAATTTATTTAGGATATTATGTACCTACCTATAATAACGTTGGAAGGAAGGTAGATACTAAAACTAAGATACCTATTCTAACCACTGTGAAGCGAGTGTGTATAGACAATATTAAACTTTAACACAGTTGTTGTTTGTACGCAGGCGTCCTTATTATTTATTCTGTATGCTGTATGTTGTTATGATCGTGAAATGCTTCAAAATAAATAACGAAAATAAATAATAATAAAAATAACAAAGTTTGCTTTCATTAAGTGGCTAGGGCTCAACCGAGCAATATAAAGCAAAATTTGGGGGAAAATATTAAACAAATAAATTTTTTATGAAATCAAAAAACACTATTCATAACTATTTGAAAAAACTTTTCGAAAACATATTTTAAATATTTTTTGAGTATGCCAATTTAAAGAAATTTATATAAACTATAGACTATAGACTAGGAGAAAAAAACAAAATAAGTTTTTTTAAAAAAATATTATTAAAAATAAAAAAAAAAATTTTTTGAAAATTTTAATAAGCAATATTGTTTAAATCATAAAACACTACATATTTGGAAAATTTCATCAAAATCCTTGAATTAGTTAACGAGAAAGTCTGATTTTAAGAAACCGGTCATATGGGAGGTACCGTTATAAAGCTTTTTTCTGAAAAATCCATTAAAACTAGAAGATAGATTTTGCATAGAAAACACCATTCAGAAACTTTTATCAAAAACGTAGGAGCCGTTTTCGAGAAATATAAGTTTTTCATTAAAAGGTATATGACAGGTACCGTTAGTTTTAAAGCTAAAATGCCAATTCAAAAAATAGTCGGGTAGAGTACTCTAAAAATTTAAAAATTCTACATACCAAGTTTGAATCAAATCGGCCAAACCGTTTAGACTGTAGGAATCGATACGGACAGAATTTTCTGACCCACTTTTTTCCCTATTATCGTAATGTCATGTTTGATTCTTAGAATTTTTTTTACGTACGCATAACTTGCCTTATAGCCCCTATAAATCCAAAGTAAAAAAGGTCAAACATTTTGCAGAATCCCCCCCCCCGCGCGATTTTGTTCAATTATTCTGTTACTCGCTGATGATTTTCAAAAAAAAGCCTCACATTGCCTAGCTATTGTGGTTTTTGTAAAAAAAAAATAATATATATGATGGTGAAGAATCCGAGGAAGAAGAGTGTTGTATGTAATGCTGGATAATATTGTCTTGTTGACTTGTAAGCCTTTGAAAATTTGCAAGGAATGTAATATAAAAGTTCAAGCCCAAACGATTGCTGAAGGTCAAGAAAATTATACGTAGAAGTTATCCATCCGATGTTGTTTGGCTCTCTTTTTTTTCTAAATGAAAAACTTCGATTCTTTTTATTGCCGGGCCCGCTATAGTGCCTAATAACGGGTGATTTTTTTGAGGTTAGAATTTTCATGCATTAGTATTTGACAGATCACGCGGGATTTCAGACATGGTGTCAAAGAGAAAGATGCTCAGTATGCTTTGACATTTCATCATGAATAGACTTACAACGTCGAACTTTCAGTGAATGGGCCCTAGAAAAGTTGGCAGAAAATCCGCTTTTTTATCGACAAATTTTGTTCAGCGATGAGGCTCATTTCTGGTTGAATGGCTACGTAAATAAGCAAAATTGCCGCATTTGGAGTGAAGAGCAACCAGAAGCCGATCAAGAACTGCCCATGCATCCCGAAAAATGCACTGTTTGGTGTGGTTTGTACGCTGGTGGAATCATTGGACCGTATTTTTTCAAAGATGCTGTTGGACGCAACGTTACGGTGAATGGCGATCGCTATCGTTCGATGCTAACAAACTTTTGTTGCCAAAAATGGAAGAACTGAACTTGGTTGACATGTGGTTTCAACAAGATGGCACTACATACCACACAGCTCGCGATTCTATGGCCATTTTGAGGGAAAACTTCGGAGAACAATTCATCTCAAGAAATGGACCGGTAAGTTGGCCACCAAGATCATGATTTGACGCCTTTAGACTATTTTTTGTGGGGCTACGTCAAGTCTAAAGTCTACAGAAATAAGCCAGCAACTATTCCAGCTTTGGAAGACAACATTTCCGAAGAAATTCGGGCTATTCCGGCCGAAATGCTCGAAAAAGTTGCCCAAAATTGGACTTTCCGAATGGACCACCTAAGACGCAGCCGCGGTCAACATTTAAATGAAATTATCTTCAAAAAGTAAATGTCATGGACCAATCTAACGTTTCAAATAAAGAACCGATGAAATTTTGCAAATTTTATGCGTTTTTTTTAAAAAAAAAAGTTCTAACCTCAAAAAAATCACCCGTTATATATTCTTAACAAGAACACTACTACACAACTAGACATACAAATTAACGCAAATAATAGTCTACACCTCTTCTTATATTTCCACGAAAGATATTTGTTACTATAAAAATCTATAGTTATTTTACAAAAAAAATTTGTTTAATGAATTTCAACGCATAGTTTGCACTTAATTTGTACCTATTCGAATGGAAAGCCAAATTAAAAACAAAATTCCATTTCATCAAGCACGTTAGTATACATATATCCAATAAGAAGTAAGTTTGTATTTAAATTTCAAGAATGTATATATTTTTTCAAAAAGCCGTTCAGCGACATATGTGTACATTTTTAATGAGACTACTAATACGTTTGCATTTATGTTTACATAAATAAACATAGTTTTACATACAAAATTCTGAGAACCGTTTTTGAGAAAATAAGCTTTTTCTTAACGGTTATATGGTACCGTTAAAATTTGTGCTGAAAAAGAAATAAAAAAGAGTTGGTTGTCTGTAAAGTCGGTTTACGATGGATAATTTTACGTGAAAACATCATAAGAAAACATTGATGGCAGCAACACCAACATACAGCCAGTTAACAAACCCTCTCGTTAAATCCACACACACACAACCCAACATCTACTTTCTACTTTAACAAATCTCTGCCTATTTTGTGTTTCTTTTTCTCTTCTTGCTTGCGATCGAAATCGATTTTGATTGAAAAAAAAACACAGTATCGCGGTTAGCATTGGTGATGAGTCGTATCAGCATGAGTCATGTTATTTTGTGCGTGTAGCCTGTCATCGATTTATAAAACGTTATCACGTCAAAAGTTATTATTTATTGTTTTTACAGAGACTTTTCATTTTATTATTTCATGAACTCGCTTTATGCGATTCTCGAACTCATTGCGTTAACTCAATGTCACACTGTATATTACAAAGTACGAAATGATAAATGCTGTAGCTTTCTTAAGATTTGTTTTTTGTTAATATTTAAGGACGTTTTATTAATCAATATTTATAATTAAACATTCAAAGCTGTCGTAGAATGGATCGGTCCCACATCATTTGCCTTTGCTATACCTAAATTGTGAAAAGTTTTTGACGTTTGTTTTCACCTTTTCACAGATCGATAATCGTATGTAGCGTGAAGGTGTGATAAAATTTATCATTTCATAGTAACGTAGACCGGAAATTGACATCGATTCCCTGAAGTCTCCGTTTCGGAATGAAAGTTTATGTTTCTTGTGATTTTTTCGCGTCTCATGATAGTATGTACTATAGCAGTTTATATACAATGGAAAATCCTAAAGAATTCGTATCAAAAGTTTGTTCAATGACGTACGTATGTATAAATACATATGTAAGAACCAGTTCTCGTATTCCATATAAAAATAAACTGCACGAATGGATCGCACGTACTTGCTCATATGGTATATGTATATGTGTATATGTGGCTGTATATACATATGTATGTATGTATAAGTATATATTAAACTAAAAAAATTTTTTTTTCGAAAATTCTTTCATTTTTTTAATTATTTTAAGAATTTTTTTAGAAAAAACTAAGTATGCAATAAAATAAATACTAAATACCAAGTTTGAAGCAAATCGGCCCATCCGTTTAGGCTGTAGAGGTGCGAACAGATAGGCAGACAGACAGACGGACGGAATTTCCGGACCCACTTTTTTCGACTTCTCTATCATCGTAATGTCATGTTTGATTGTTAGAATTCCATAACTTGCATTATGGTACATACCTAAATATAATTGCAAGTAAAAATGTAAACAATAAAAATGTTGGATCGTGTACAAATCCTTCAAAAATTTATTCAACTCATGGATGCGAGACCATTGTATATAAACTACCTACCTACATATATTCATACATACTTACTTCCTCATGAACAAACCACAGCACCCCAGCCGCAACAACAAAAAAAACAAACATCTTTCATCTGCCCATAGAATGTAGGTAAATAAAATATGTTTCCAACATCAGGTTAATTTACTTCACCACATTTTTTTCCTTGTCCTTTTCCTTTTCTATTTCTTAACCTACCTCTTTTATTCATTACCCATTCATTACCTATAAGTTCAGAGAGATCTTCTTCTCTTTCAACTTACCGAGTTATTTATTTCAAGAGACACTTGGAGCGCCAAGGTCAACACGTCGCCATGATAGCACTTTATATACAATGACATCGGTACATGTTATATCGTTTGGCCTTGCTACTGGGAAATTCACCCATTTTTGTGACGTTCTGAAATTAACTTTTTTCTTATACATGGTTCGTGTCAAAATAAAACGGGTGGGTTGATTAAGGTATATTTCTCGGAGATGCGTTTTTTTCATCTTAGTTTCACTAGGCACCACTAGATGCTTCTATTGCTTTCATTTTGTTCTAATAAGAATTAAAGGACCGTTTTTCTCGTTGCCACATCAGAAAGTATATACGTTATTACAAAGACAGGTCCTCCCAAAATTTCAAAATATTGCTTTAAGTGGTTATAACCAATTTATTATATACATGAAACCAAAATTAAACAGCTTGGAAGGAAGCTCTTCTGATAGAATTATTTTAAAATTATTAAAGGGTCCTTTTTCCATTTGGATATTTATTAAATTATCAATAAATACTTACATTTTACTCAAATAGACTGAGAATAGTTATAATACATAATAAATTTAAAATTACAAAACATGTTCATTACTAAGCCTTTAAAAAGTGCAAAGCTAACATATTTTAAAATGAGTCAATACTCAAGTGAAAGTTTACATCAATATTGTTTAAAGCTATACTATATATCTCTAACACATCGAGTTATAGGTTCATTGGAGACATAGTTTACCCTATGGGGTTTTTCTTGAATCATATTTCGTTTTCTTAGCTCTCGACATATTATTTTATTATTAAATATAAAATATAAGGATATTCTACATGATATGAAATATGATATAATGTTTCTAGTAAAAATTATGGCAAACATTTTGTGACGGTTATCCAATATCTATGCAAATGAGCTCACGTCTGTATTATAAAACGGCAATTCAATATTTCATCGTAGCTTGTGAATTACGAAACGCGTAGAACAACGTACATGAACAAGTGGCCTGAACGGCCAACTGCTGATTGTCCGGTGCATTAAAAAACATACACAATGCACATGAACCCACACAAGCACATCATTTTAGAGCCAATAGGTACTATAATGCAAGTTATGCATTCGTGCAGAACTTAAATTTTTTGAAATAACAATCAAACATGACATTACGATGGTATAAAAACATATTTGAGTTACTGGCCAAATTCTGTCCGTCTGTAGGTCTGTCTGTCTGTCTGTCTGTACGGATGTATTTTGGACTGTAGCCTAAACGGTTGGGCCAGTTTTTTTTTTAGCTCAAAAATTTACTGTACCTGTCATGTAACTGTTATGTAAAAGCTTTTTTTTGTCGAAAACGGCTCCAAGAATTTTTATGAAAAAAATCAGTGTACTACTTACTATAGGTAAGCATTATATTTTGGTTAAAAATATGGGCACGACTGGGTCGCACGTACTTGCTCTTATGTGCCTTATTACATTATACGGCAAGATCTTTGACAAAAACAAATAACATTTACGTTGAAAGTAACACAGTTTGAACTTATAAAAACTATCAAAACCACAAAACTTAACGGCTTTTAGTAAAAATGAAGTATGCCATCACACGTCCTAAATAACAACTAATTTATGAAAAAAGTATTTTAAAAATTGTAGGACGCATTTTGATAAAATCCTGTTTTTTATTTTTAGTTTTTTGAAAAATATTTTTTTTTAAATTTGGTATGCAGTTTTTTTAGAATTTATTAATATACATGTGATTATAAATGATTTTTCAAAATAAAAAAATTCAAAAATTTATTTTTATTAGAAAAAAAAGTTATTCAAAATTTTGATATGCAGAATTAATTTGGCTATCTAGATCTTCTCAAATATTAAATTTGACAGAAATCCATGGAGCCGTTACGGAGCAAGCCAAAAATTAGAAAAACCGTTATATGAAAGATCCTGTTAATAGTCTTTTCCCGTATATGTGGTTCTAATCAAATGATAGCCAATACCAACAAAAAATTCTTAAAAATTTCATCAAAATCGTTAAAGCCGTTTTCGAGAAAGATAAGCTAAAATATAAAAAATATAAAATAAAATTTCAATTTCCCCTCTGAGGAATGCCAAAAGATAAACACATACCAAAATTGAAGGCAATCGCTTAACCCATTTAGGTTGCAGCTCGATATACCCCGGACAGACAGACAGACGGACATTTTTCGCCAATAACTTTTTTAGACTTAAATCTCTAATCGTAATGTCATGTTTGATTGTTATCTCAATTTTTTTTATATTCTTACTTACTTACTTAGGTGGCGCTACAGTTCGGGACGAACCTGGGCCTCAACCAACATGCCTCTCCAGCCAGCTCGGTCTTTGGCTAGCTGCCTCCAGTTTTGCACTCCAAGTTGGTTGAGGTCGTCCTTCACTTGAGCGCACGCCTTAGGTGCGAGGTCTTCCTTGACTGCGTCTACCCTCTGGGATGGAATCAAAGATCCTGCGAGCCGGAGCATTGTTGTCCATTCGCTCTACATGACCTAGCCATCTTAAACGGTCAATGTCGCTGTACAGCTCGTATAGTTCTTGGTTGAACCTTCTCCTCCAAAGCCCATTAACGCAGATAGGGCCAAAAATCTTCGCCATAGAGTAGGACTGGGATGATTAGGGTCTTATACAGAGTCTCCTTTGTCTTTCGAGAGAGGGCTTTGCTACTAAATTGCCTTCCTAGCCCATAGAAACAGCGATTGGCAAGAGTAATTCTTCGCTTTATTTCTGACGAGATGTTGTTGTCAGATGTTATAGCGGTACACAAAGTCCCTAACTACCTCAAAGTTGTACCTGTATATTGTGATGTTTTGTCCAATCCGCCGGTGTTGTGTGTCCCTTTTTGTGGACAGCAGGTACTTCGTTTTGGCCTCATTTTTTTTTTTTTTTTTTTTTTATAATTAACGCGCGCACAAGGGATTATGTGTTTCCCTTTTAATGTAGAACACACTGCGCGGGCATTACGAAGATAGGGAGGGGAGAGATAGGAGGTGCCGATTAACATTGGTTTTGAATGTTTGCAGATCAAAATGGCAAGGGAAAATCCCGCCGGGTAAACTATTCCAGATTCGTGTCGTTCGGCTAAAAAAAGAATCCCTATATTTCACGGTACGTCCGAAATTAGGCTCAAGGGTGAACTGATGAGCATTCCTAGCAAGACGAGTATTACGGGCGAAACTTTTAAGGGGAGGAATGCAACTGGCTACTTCGAGTGAACATTTTTTATAAAAGAAACGATAAAATAAGGAAAGACATGAAACATTGCGTCGGTGTTCGAGAGGGGCAATTGTTTCAGCGGCAGTTCTATTTCCTATCAATCTTAACGCTCGATTTTGTATTCTATCAAGCAGGTGAAGCGATGTTTGCGAAGCACCTGCCCAGAGGTGGGAGTTATACTCGAGTTTAGGGCGTATAAACGCTTTATAAATTGTAGCCAGATCAGATGGGGAAAAGTACTTCTTACACCGATACAGAAAACCTAAGCACTTTGCAGCATTCTTAGCGATCTCAAATATATGGTCGTTCCAACGGAGGTCGTCGTTGACACACATACCGAGTACTGAGAGCTTTTCGGTTTCTTCGATGTAAGTTCCATTCATGGACAATGGCATTGGGGGAATGTTTAGCTTTAACGACAGAAGACAGCATTGAGTTTTCGAAGCATTAAACTCCACACGATTTCTATTACCCCATTTGACAATGCTGTATAAATCGGAGTTTAATGAGCTTGACATACGGCACCGTTGCAATTGTACGTCCGAAGGCGAAGGACGTGAATTATCGAACGAATATGAAAAGCTGAGGGTAGAGTCGTCAGCAAAACAGTTAAGTGGATTAGAAGTAACAGACAGAAGATCATTTATAAAAATGAGGAAAAGAGTCGGAGACAGAACAGAGCCCTGGGGCACACCAGCATTTATTTTATGGGAATCAGACTTGAATCCGTCCAATACAACTTGTATTGAACGGTCCAGAAGATAGCTTCTAATCCAACGAACAAGAGTATTATCGATCCCAAAAGCACGCATTTTCGATAAGAGAGCTTCATGCCAAACTCTATCAAATGCCTTGGAGATATCAAGAGCAATAATCTTACTTTCACCAAAGCGATGTAAAGATTTGTTCCACTGTTCGGTGAGGTATGCCATCAGATCACCAGTGGAACGGTTGCTGCGGAAGCCATACTGACGGTCATGGAGAAGCTTACGATCTTCGAGATATTCCTTAAGCTGACGGTTAATCAGTGTTTCCATGACCTTAGAAAGAAGGGATGTCAGCGCTATGGGTCGGTAGGAGGAGGGGGAGGATGGGTCACCTTTCTTAGGGACAGGCTGGACAAATGCTGTTTTCCATCTTCTAGGAAAGATTCCAGAAGAGTAGGAGCGATGGAAAAGCTTACGCAGTGGCTTTGCCAGTGTGGAAGAACACCTCTTTAGAAGAATCGGGGGTATACCATCCGGGCCAGCGGATTTGTGTATATCGAGATCTTTGAGAACTCTTGCTACTGTACGAGTGCGGAAAAAAATGTGTCCCATGGAAAAATTTACATTCTCAAGTACAGGAGGGGCAACGTTGCTTTGAGGCAGCGTGGAGCTGGCAGCGAAATGGGCGGCGAGCAAGTTTGCCTTCTCTGAAGAGTAAACAATTGGTTTGTTATTGTCGATGAGCGTTGGAGACGAAGATGTCGAGGAGTTTTTTATATTTTTTACAAATGACCAAAAATTTTTACTGCCTTTGGGACACTGCAGAATTTTTTGCCGTAATTTTTGGTCATGCAAAAATTTGGTTCTTTCTATAACGTTGCATGAATTCCTTGCTTGTTTGTGCTTTTTCCGATTTTCCTCTGTAGGGTTGGCTTTGTAAGATCGGAAACTTACTTCTTTGAGCCTGATAGCTTCTTTACACTCAGAATTAAACCAAGACTTTTCTTTAGGTTTGATGCTTTTTACTCTGTTAGGAATAAAAGCACGCATCCCTAGAAGAATCACATTTGTGATCATTTCAGCACTGGCATCAATGTCACTATCGAGGAAGCATAGTGACCAGTTAAAGTTTCGGAAAAAGAAATTCAGGCCGTCCCAGTTGGCTTTCTCGTATTGCCAAACGGTCCTGGTGGGAAGTTTTTCTTTAACTGGATGGGTGGGGGATGAGAAATTAGCTGAAATGATACAATGGTCTGAAGTGCCATTGTCATTGTCATTGACTGCTAGTCCCATCTTAGCCGCTTCAGCTTCAATGCTAGCAAACGTTCCAGTGACAGCTCGCCGAGTTCTGCCAATGATGTCTATGTCGTCAGCGTATGCTAGCAATTGCACAGACTTGAAAAAAATTGTCCACCACAATTCAGGCGTTCACATAGTACGGCAGAGAGGATCTTGTAGGCGATATTCAGGAGACTTATTCCTCTATAGTTTTCCCAGTTTAGAGGGTCTCCTTTCTTGTGGATCGGGCAAACGATGCTGAGGTTCCATTCATCAGGCATACTTTCTTCTGACCAAACTTTAGAGATGAGTTGGTGTATGCACTCCACCAGGTCATCTCGGGCCGCTTTAAAAAGTTCGGCGGGTACTCCGTCGGGTCCAGCAGCTTTGTTGTTTTTTAGTTTAGATATTGCTATCCTTACTTCATGTTGGTCGGGTGGACGGAAGTTTTGTCTGTCATCATCCATGTTGAATGGTTCATTCTGCCTGACAGCGGGATTTTGGCATTCATTGCCGTTTAACAGTCTGCAGAAATGGTCCTTTCATGTACTCAGCACCGACTGTGACTCTACTACGAGGTTTCCATTCCTATCTCTACAGGCTTCTGTGCGGGATTTTTTTCCTTGGCATGTTCTTTTTACCTGTTGGTAAAACTTCCGCACGTTGTTCTTGGAGTAGCATCTCTCAATATCTTCGATCGCGCGCTTCTCATGCTCTCTCTTTTTCTTTTGGAGAAGCAGGTGTTCTTCCCGTCTTTTCTGCTCGTAAAGCTCGCGAGCAGCTCTCGTCTTTCTTTGCAGCGTCGCTTTATATGCCTCTTGTTTGGCTGCATGGGCCTGCCTGCATTCGTCATCAAACCTGAGGTTTGGTGGTAGTGGTCTGGTGAAACCTAGCACATCAGTTGCGGCATCTCTGATGGCTTGTTGGCAGTATTGCCACTGATCTTCGGCACTTGATGCTGGCGGTACTGGATTTCTTGAGAGGTTATGGGATATTCGATCGGCATAGGTTCTGGCGGTTTCTTGCGATTGCAGCTTTCCGACGTCATACTTCCTCACAGTATTATTCCGTTGTTGTGGAGTTCGGGTTATTCGCATTCTTACCTTTGCTGCAACAAGGTAGTGATCCGAGTCGATGTTAGCTGCTCGGAAGGTGCGAACATCCAAGATACTGGAGGCGTGTCTTGCATCGATCGCAACGTGATCAATCTGATTGACGGTTCTTTGATCTGGGTGTCGCCAAGTCCCTTTGTGTATATCGAGATGAGGAAACCGTGTGCTTGCAATGGTGACTTTATGTGCCGCTGCGAAGTCAATTAGCCTAAGTCTGTTTTCAGACGTTGTGTCGTGTAGGCTATGTTTTCCGACAGTCCTACCACAGATTTCCTCCTTATCCATTTTGGCGTTAAAATCGCCTAGTACGATCTTAACGTCGTATTTAGGGCATTGCTCATAGATTTTGTCGAGGAGCTCTTAGAAGTCATCCTTGGTGGCGTCATCTTTGTCCTCTGTGGGGGCATGAGCGCATATTAGGCTAATGTTGGCGAATTTTGCCTTGATACGGATTGTCACAAGTCGCTCACTTACGTGTCGAAAGCCCAAGACTTCTTGCCTAAGTCTACCGCTTATGACGAATCCGCACCCAAATAACCGCTGTGGTCTTCTTGCGCAATCACCGTAGTACACGTCACAGTTTTTCATCCTCCTTTTGCCCGGCCCATTCCATCGCACTTCCTGGATGGCAGTAATTCCTGCTCTGTAGCAGTCTAGGGCCTCCGCTAGTTGTTTGGATGCACGTGGTCTGTTAAGAGTTCTAACATTCCACGTGCAGATCCGAAGGTCGTTGTCCTTGATTCGTTTTTCCGGGTCGTCAACAGTAAATCCGTCCTTTTCCGAGGCTATTGGCCGCTTCGAAACTTTTTTGTTTTTTCAGTTGCAGGGTTGTTAACCCCACGCACAACCCCCAACTTGGATGGCCAGGTCCTTTGTTGGATTCCTTGGACAAAAGAAACCGGAGAATCCGGAGTCAGTAACCCACTTCGGGGATATGAGCGCTGCCGTTGGCCCATTAAGGGTTCATCCGCCACCATCTCTATCCTTATCTCCAAATACGTCGAAGTTCATTAGGGCGTCTGCTTCGTTGACTGTTGACGCCACCGTTGGTCCAATTGGTTGGGCTCATCTGCCGTACGTCCTCTTTCTGAGGGGCTCGTGCAAGACTTCTGCGAATCGATCAGAACAGTCATTAAAGCAGAGCATTATAGTGTTGCTATTTTTTCTGTGTTCAACACTCGCGGTTATAAGTTTAGCAGGAATGTCCGGATGGACAGACCAGTACCCGGTGGTTACCGCGGGGAAGTAAAATAAGTACAATTGATGTGTACGATATAGTTGCAGCGACTGTGCATCACCAGTTTGATGCCTTTCAGTGCCTACCCTGTTCATACAGAACCCAACCACCTTTTTTATATTCTTTTATATTCACGAATCCTAAACTTAAACTATAATTCCAATAAGAAATTGTTTATTTGTTGTTCTTCAGATGTCGATAAAATGGCCTTGTCGTAAAAAGGATTTAAGTAATGAGCAGTTCGTGAGATTTCATTAAATGCCATCTCTTTTCTTTGTAAGTAACATAGTATCATTGATTCATTAAATCCGTTTTTATTTTTACTTGCGATTATAGAGACTATAAATTAAGTTTAGAATTCGTGCATATTAAAAAAATTGAGATCACAATCAAACGTGACATTTAGATCATAGACAAGTCTAAAAAGTTTTCGAGAAAAAACGTCTGTCTGTCTGTCTGTCAGTATGTATAACGAGCTGCAACCTAAACGGCTTAAGCGATTATCTTCAAACTTAGTGTGTGTGATTCTTTTAGCAAAATTAATTTTTAGGCCTACAAATAACGGTACCTGCCATATGACCGTTTAGGAAAATCTTATTTTTCTCGAAAACGGCTTCAACGATTTTGATGAAATTTTTAAGAATTTTTTGTTGATATTGGCTATCATTTGATTTCAACCAAATTTACGGGAAAAGTCTATTTACGGTACCTTTCATTTAACGGTTTTTTATTTTTGGCTTTCTCTGTAACGGCTTCTTGGATTTCTGTTAAATTTTATATTTGAGAAGATCTGTTTAGCCAAATTAATTCGGCGTATTCAAAATTTTTTTTTCTTTTTTTCTAATTAAAATAAATTTTTGATTTTTTTTTGACAAATCAATATTTTATAAAAAAAATATTCTAAATCTTATAAAAAACTGCATACCGAAGTTTCCAAAAAAATATTTTTTAAAAAACTATAAATAAAAAACAGGATTTTATCAAAACCCGTCCTACAATTTTCGAAATACTTTTTTCATAAATTCTTTTTTATACAAGACGTGTGATAGCTACTCCATTTTTTACTAAAACCGTTAAGTGTTGTGGTTTTGACGTTTTTTTTAAGTTCAGGTAGTTTTATTTTTCTACGTTAATATTAATTATTTTTTAAATTTTATTCGACTATTGGACCCCACATATGAGCAAGTACGTAGGATTACTTGCGATTATAGGGACTATAAATCAAGTTATGCATTCGTAAAAAAAATTTTAACAATCACAGATAGAGAAACATATTTGAGTTACTGGGAAAATTCTGTCGGTCTGTCTGTCTGTCCATCTGAACGGATGTATGTATATTGAACTACAGCCTAAACGCTTTGGCCAATCGTCTTCAAATTTGCAACATAATTTTATTTTGACATTCTACAGAGGATTTTTTCCTGTCATATAACCGTTAAGTAAAATCTTATTTTTTTCGAAACAGCTGCAAGAATTTTTATGAAAAAAAAATCAGTGTACTATTGTAGTTGTAGGTTATGTTTTGGTAAAAAAAAATCAAGATGGTGGGCTGAAGACGGTACCTCCCATAGAAACGTTTTTTTTTCTTCGACTTTCTCCGAAAATTGGTCATCCGATTTCAATCAAAATTGATATTCAGGAAGATGTTGGTAGCCTTAGTAATCTTATTTTAAAATATTTACGGAAACTTTTTTTTGTATTTTTAATAATTTTTCTTAATTTTTTTTTAGTTAATATATATATATATATATATATATATATATAAAAAAATATTTTGAAAACGAGTTTTTTTCTTTAATTTTGTTTTTAAATGTAGATTACTTTTTTGCTTAAGTTCGCATTCAATAATTTTTTTATTTTTGAAAAAAGTTATTAAAACAAAATCCCTTTATTTAAAAACCGCTCCTACAATTTTGAAAAAAATACACTTTTTTACATTTTTTAAAGAAATAAAATGGCGTTGAAATTTTTCCGTAGAAAACTATTTTACGTACTTTTTTCAAACAATCAAAAGTCAGAAAAATCGAATAAAAACTTTGAAGTTCCCTTTATATTTTTCAAATTTTATTCCTGCTGTGACCGCATTTAAGAGCAAGTACGTGTGATCCAGTCGTTCAATTTATTTTATTTGTAGGGAACGCATTGCATTGAAGAGTATGAACGGAAGATTGTATACAAAACGGATAAATATAATGTTGTCGCGGATGTGCTAAGCCGAAGAATTCAAGTCAAACTATTCATTCCGCTGAAAACACTATGATAACACACAAATAGAGACGACATCCTTGCCTGTTAATTGGTTTTAAGCAACATATAATATTAAAAAACGGGGATTTAAGTTGAGACAGTATTGAGACTTGTTTTAATAAACTAAAGGTATAAAATAACATATACAAACATTGATGAAGTCATCGCTCTATTTAAAAAAATATACAGTTCCAGGTACAGTCTGTATCTATGCTTCAGACGAAGATTGGCCAAAAATTACGAAAACAAATGGATTCATATCCAAATACATGTTGTTTCCAACGAAAACAAATACGATTGTAAACCAATTAAAGTTCCTATAGGTACCAAACTCGTACCAGAAAAAGAAGGTAGATTATTCTTATGCAAGCAAAGATACCATACAGTCGTAGATAGTTATTCAAAGAATCTAAAGTTGGTATTGAATTCGAATTATTACAAATTTGAATATTTTTTCTCATGCGAAAAACGGTATTTGCGATAACGAATTCGTATTTGAATCCGTGTTCTTTAAAAATATTCTGGAAATAAGAAAATTGAAATAGACATTAACATAATATTTTTAAATCATACATTTTAATTTTACAAAATCAATTAGGTTGTGTTATGCCGTCTGTCGATTGGTACTGATTATGAAAAGTTAAAAAATTACATTAAAAGCAATTATGTTTGTTTTTACCGATACAACAAAAAAATGGGCACGTACTTGCTCTTATGTGCATAATTACATTGGAAAGCACGATCTTTGATAGAAACAAGTAACATTTGCGTTGAAAATAACACTGTTTGAACTTATAAAAAGTATTAAAAACCACAATACTTAACGGTTTGTATTAAAAATGAAGTATGCCATCACACGTCCTAAATAACAAGGAATTTATGAAAAATGTATTTCGAAAATTGTAGGACCTGTTTTTTTATTTTTAGGTTCTTGAAAAAAAAATTATTTTTAAATGTTGGTATGCAGTCTTTAAATTTGGCTACCTAGATCTTCTTAAATATAAAATTTGACAAGAAATCCAAAGAGCCGTAACCGAGAAAGCCAAAAATTAAAAAAACCGTTATATGAAAGGTGCGGTTAATAGACTTTTCCCGTATATGTGGTTTTAATCAAATGATAGCCAATACCAACAAAAGAATTCTCAAAAATGTTCATTAAAATCGTTCGAGCCGTTTTCGAGAAAAATAAGATTTTCCTAAACGGTCATATAGCAGGTACCGTTATTTTTAGGGCTAAAAATAAAATTTCAATTTCTCCTCTGGGGAATGCCAAAATAATCACATACACCAAGTTTGAAGATATCGCTTAAGCCGTTTGGCTGCAGCTCGTTATACATACTGACAGACAGACAGACAGACATTTTTTCTCGATCACTTTTTTAGACTTCTCTATGATCGTAATGTCATGTTTGATTGTCATCTCAATTTTTTAATATTCACGAATCCTAAACTTGCCTTATAGTCCCTATAATCGCAAGTAAAAATAAAATAGTAATAAAAGAAGTATTTGGAGGGACATGTAAATCAAGTTGTTTATCCGTTTAAAAGCTCTCATTTAGGATTCTATTCCGAAAGGCTAAAGCTAGTTTGCAGAACTGGAACAATGATTGTACGCTTATGTCACTTAGGCTGCCGAATACTTCCTCTGCTGTTAGTAAATCAATTCCAAGAAAATGTCGCCTTGTTTCACGCAGAGTTGGGCCCTTGCCCATAAAGTGATAAATATCCTCTCTCTTTGCTGTGTTGCAGATGTTGCAAAAGATAGGAAGGTCATCTCGGTGAGGTACATAATTGAGAAAAAGTACTTCAACTCTCAGTCTTAGCATATTGATATTTTCATCTCTGAAATAGCTTGCCTACTGAAGGTTGTAGTTTAATCTGCTAAAGATCGCTCTCAAAGGTGAACCCATTGCTTATTTTGTGTATTTTTACATGCGATTTATAGGGACTATAAGGCAAGTTATGCATTCGTAAAAAAAAAAATATCTAACAATCAAACATGACATTACGATGATAGAGAAGTCAAAAAAAGTGGGTCCGGAAATTCCGTCCGTCTGTCTGTCTGTCTGTCTGTCTGTTCGTATCGATATCTAAAGCCTAAACGGTTAGGCCGATTTGATTCAAACTTGGTATATAGTACTTTTAGAGTGCTCTACCCGACAGTTTTTCGAATTGGCATTCTAGTTCCAAAACTAACGGTACCTGCCATATAACTTTTAATGAAAAATTTGTTTTTCTCGAAAACGGCTCCTACGATTTTGATAAAACTTTTAGAATGATGTTTTCTTTGCAAAATCTATCTTTAAGTTTTAATGGATTTTTCAGAAAAAGTTTTATAACGGTACCTCCTATATGGCCGGTTTTTTTTTAAATCAGACTTAGTGCCCCGTGGCTTAGTGGTAAGTGTGTTGGACTGCTAAGCGAATGAGCCTGGGTTCGAATCCAGCTCATAGCCACCTTTTTTTCCGGGGTACTGCCTCTTGCGAGGAACTGACAAAACCTCCAAGAGTAAAATTTGTCTCGGAAAAGTGCATCTCATGTAGCCGTTCGGACTCGGCGGTAAACTGTGGGTCCCTTCCATTCTTGTAGATTATCAACACACACACAGGAATGGTTGAGAGTAAAAGTCACTAGGCCTTGGCTCCTTCAGGAGCTGTCGCGCCAATAAATTTATAATTTTACAGACTTTCTCGTTAACTAATTGACGGATTTTGATGAAATTTTCAAAATATATAGTGTTTTATGATTTAAATAATATTGCTTATTAAAATTTTCAAAAACATTTTTTTTTTAATTTTTAGTAATTTTTTAAAAAAAATATTTTGTTTTTTGAATATTTTGAAAACGGTTTTATAGATTTTTTTTTTAATTTTTTTCCTAGTATAAGCTTTAAATTTCTTTGAATTGACATACTCAAAAAAATTTAAAATATGTTTTCGAAAAGATTTTCAAAAAAAAATATTTTTTTGAAAAAACTGGTCGAACGATTTTGAAATGAAAAATTCATAAAATAGAAAACAGCAAAAGACAAAGGATGGCTTACAACATTTTTGCCAAAACACGTTATGAATTGTGTTTTTTTGATTTCATAAAAATTTTATTTGTTTAATATTTTCCCCCAAAATTTTATTTCATATTGCTCGGCTAAGCCCTAGCCATTAATCAAATAAAAAAAGTTGAAAACTTACATACATACCTACGTATTTTAAAGCATCATCATCATAAAAGCACACAGAATAAATAAGGTATTTTAATTAATTTCATTTCAAAAAGTAAATTATTGTTATTGGGACCTATATAGGTCCCTATTCCTAGCATTATTGCCCTACTGCTGATTCCCACGAATCTCTATGCCAGTTGGTCAAATTTTTCCATACCAAAATGAAAATTAAACTGAAAAAATTCCTTTATATCTTTCTATAACAAATTATATTATAAATAGTAAACAACAATTGGAAAGATAATACACTAAAAAACTGCAAAAGCTAACAATCCTATATATTTACGTGTTTATTCCTTTATCGTGACGCATGTTCGTTCGAGCTTTAAACCACAACGATTCAAAAAGAAGTTGCACGTCAAAAAACATTAAAATTAAATCTTTGTCAAAAAGACCCCTGTACCTAAAAAAGATTAGCACACAGGAGCAAGTACGTGCGACCCAGTCGTGTCTTTTATTTGTTTGTGTCAACATCCGTTTCTGCTATGAGTTTTTGTTTCCAGTTGCTATGAATATTATCTTCTAGATTAAGGTCAAAGTTGCACCATCTTGCTAGTTCGAGCCATTCATTATACCAACACTTTTTTGATCTTACTGTTTTCTGTATTATTTTTTTAGGTAGTCTAAACTTTAACCAAATAGTCGGCTTGCAACTTGAGTGTTTTCGTAAACAGCATATTTGGGTGTGTCTGAATCTGAATGCCCGTTTCATATAAAAACCTAAGAGTTTTTTTACTGCAGCGTATTGCTTTCCTCCCCATGCTTGTGCTGCTTAGGCCTCGAAGACCCTGTATTTGGTACTATGATTAAGGTACTTGCTGGCGTAACAGCTCTTCCACGTTGCGTTGATTGCTGTTTTTGCAGTTGCAAGTTTCATCTTCAGATGTTTTTCCATTTTAACGTTACTTGTAAAAGTCGCACCTAGATATTTGTAATCGCTGACCACTTCAATTCTTTCCTCATTTTAGAACCATTTTTCATTTGTTCGCCTCCACCTCGTTTAAAAATCATGACTTTTGACTTAAATATGTTGACTATTTAATGCCATGTGACGATGTGACACAGTAATCGGTTGATCATAAGCTGAAGCGTTTATGGAGAGTAGGATAGATTTACTATATCGTCTACAAACCGCAGCACCTTTATCATGGTATTACAGTGAATCATTAAATTTAAAATAATATTTATTGACTAGTTTTAAGCATATGCAATTAAAAAAAATTAAAAAAATGAATTATAACTGGAAAAATACTATTATTCAAAATTTTTGTATGCAGAATTAATTTGGATACCTTGGTTTCCTCAAATATAAAATTTGATATAAATCAAATGAACCGTTACCGAGAAATTTGAAAATTAAAAAAAACCGTTATATGATAGGTACCGTAAATTTGGGTTTAATAAGATGATAGCTAATACCTACAAAAAAAAAATCTCAACAATGTTCACCAAAATCATTGGGGCCGTTTTCGACAAAAATTAGGTTTTCCTTAACGGATACATGGCAGGTACCGTTATTTTCAGCCCTAAAAATAAAATTTGAATTTCCCCTTTGTGGAATGCCAAAATAATCACTCATACCAAAATTTGAAGATAATCGCTTAAGCCCTTTAGGCTGCAGCTCGTTATACATACTGACAGACAGACAGACAGACAGACAGGCATTATTTGCCACTAACTTTTTTAGGATGCTTGTAATGTCATGTTTGATTGTTATCTCACTTTTTGTTATATTCAAGAATCCTAAGCTTGCCTTAGAGTCCCTATAATCGCAAATAAAAAGCTTACATGCCTACACTTATTTATTAGACCTGACACATTATAAGATAGTATTTTATAGTTATAATTACAATAAATTGTTTTTTTTTTATTGGAAGTGTTATCTATTTTTTTAGTTGTATTATTATTCTTAAAAACTTTTTGGCAGACGGTAGTATTACTGAAAATTGTATTGAGACCTGATTTGACATTGGTATGTCAGTGTCAGGGAGTATATTATCGAGAGCGGTTGTTGCATTTTCACCATCACAGATTAAATTATTTGACTTGTCAAAATAAAATATTTTTTCCACAACCTTAAGTGTTGTTTTTGGGTGACTGTGTACTCATCGAGTTAAAGCCATGGTGGTCTAAGTCTCAATTAGTATAACAAAAAAAAACAGGTCTTCCTCTTGAAATCCTGGTGGGATTGTAGGGAGAGGTCATTAAAGTGGTTGATTTTTTGTGACCTTTGTACTCATCGAGTTAAAGGATGAATTTGGTATCAAATGAAAGGTATTTAATTACATATGCTTTTGAGATTCAGAGGTCTTCCGGGTGAAAGCTTGGCAGTTTTTTCACTAGGCCTGATTTTACGTGGATAGGGAGCATGGGTTTTTTTTCGTTTGAAACTTATTTTTTCCTATGTTATTAATTGACTTAATTAACAAAATGAATGTCAAATCTATGGTCAGACTATGCCATTTCATTATATATAAGAATCTCAGGTAACACCCCAACAGTTTTTCAAACAACCCAAATATTTGCCCAGTTAACACCGATTGTTTCGAAAAAACTTCCATATTCATTAAAGGTGAATATTATACAATTACAGAAAGTTAATCGTCGAGTTAAAGGATGAATTTGGTATCAAATGAAAGGTAATTACTTCTTCTTTTAAAATTAAGAGGTCTTCCGGGTGAAAACTTGGCAGTTTCATCACTCGGCCTGATTTTATGAGGGTAGGCAATATTTCTGGATTAGTAAGCTCTGCAAATATTTCTTGGTAACTGCTTTTGGACTTAAAAATTGTTAAAGGTTTAATTTTTCCCTTTCCTTTAAATGAAGGATTAAAGTTGAATCTTGATGTTGTTGGTCACCCACAGATCAGTGATGCCAATCCAAATACTTACTATTTGAAATATGTTATGTACCAGTTAATCATTCTACGACAAACGGACAAGTTGAACGTACTCATAGTACAGTAATTGAAATAACACGCTGTATTAAAGCAGAATATAACATAATAAATGATAAACAGGCAGTACTAGAAGCAGCACATAAATATAACCAAACCGTTCACTCTGTGACAGGCCTCTGAAACCCCAGGAAGTGTTATTCAATAAGATATAACACAATCTTAGGGAGATTTTAAAAGAAAAACCATTGCAAATTTTAGAGACACATAATGAAAATCTTAAAAGTAGAGAATTTAATGAAAGCCAAATTGTTTATGTGAAAAATCACGGTAGATACTGGAAGAAATAAATAAAAAAAAAGATTTTATAGCACCAAAGTAATAGATGATAAAAAAGATCAAATAAAACAAAGGTAAAATAAATAAAGGTAATATTAAATCCTAGATTTTTTGCAGGAAATGGATTTCATAAAACTTATTTTTATTATTATTACAATAAGCAATATTATTTTAATAATATCAGAAATAATAGATTATTATAGGAGTGAATATTAACTTTTAAAAAATTGTAATACATCAGTTTTTAATTATATTAATGAACTCATAGCGGAACTAGAAAGAGAATCAAAAGTAGGAAACTTAAAATATTATTTTACTACATGAAATATAGACGAAAACACAGAAATAATGTCAGAAATAACACTTATGAGGACACTAATAGATGAAGTTAGAATTTCCAAGTTCAAAAGAGCAAAAAATCCTATAGGAAAAATTCACAAAAATGGATACCAGGAGAGTACCCGATCATGATGATCATTTACTAGTAGAAAACAAATTAAATTCATTAACTTATAATAATAATAAACAAGAAACTACCAGTTCACAGATATTTCAAGCTATTTAAGAAATCAATTAAGTTTTAAACACTGAACAAAATACATTAAAAACAACAAAAAAAAATACATGAAAGAAATAAATTAGTAATACTAGAATTACATAACATTACTCAAACTATTATTTTAAGCAACGCTTAAGTTTTAAACCCAATCATATTGAATAAAAAAGATATTCTAAAAATATCAAACAATGAACATAGAACTATGTCAACATTCGATCTATTAAATGCTAGTGATTTTAAGATTAACTAAAGATGTCATAATAATAATAATAAAATACCCAATCATTTATAAAAAATTGTAAAATATTTGAAACAAGTGTGTCGTTAAAGCTAAACATACCCCCAATGCATTTGTCCATGAATGGCACTTGCATCGAAGAAACCGAAAAGCTCTCAGTTCTCGGTGTGTGTGTCAACGACGACATCCGTTGGAAAGACCATATATTTGAGATCAATAAAAATGCTGCTATGTACTTTTTCTGTTTCGGTGTAAGAAGTATTTTTTCCCATCTGATCTGGTTACAATTTATAAAGCCTTTATACGCCCTAAACTCGACTATAACTCCCTTCTCGCAAACATCGCTTCACCTGCTTGATAGAATACAAAATCGAGCGTTAAAATTAATAGGAAATAGAACTGCTACTGAAACAATTGCCCCTCTCGAACACCGACGCAATGTTTCATGTCTATCCTTATTTTATAAGTACCCATCTCGCAAGGAATGCTCATCAGTTCACCCTTGAGCTCAATTTCGGACGTACCCTGAAATATAGGGATTCTTTTTTAGCCGAACAACACGAATTTGGAATAGTTTACCCGGCGAGATTTTTCCTTGCCATTTTGATGTGCTAGCATTCAAAACCAATGTTAATCGACACCTCCTATCCTTCCCATCCCTATCTACCTAATGCCGGCGAAGTGTGCAATAAGAATATAGCAAAATGCAATGAAACATTTTACAAAATTAATGATTCTAAGCAAGAAAAAAATTTATATTTTTGTAAAATTAATAATGAAAAAGTACGTCTTTCAGAGTTATTAGATAAACTTCCTACTAAATGTAATTAAACAAAAAAAATAATAAATAATAGTAGGTACAATAGTAAGTATTGTGCCTACATTGATTTGAAAATAATGTGTTCACTCTCGATTTAAAAAAATAATTTTAACGGTAAGAAAACATTGGTGTGAGGAATGCAAACTCCAACAATTTGTTACAAGAATACGTCTTTATTCTTTGGATTCCAAATCAGTATCAGTAGTGACTGTACAAAATAATTTTTACAAGCTATGTAGGTTGTAACAAAGTACATTTTAAAAGCTTTTATTTATGTAAAGAGAGAGAATTCAAGAATGTACAGATTACATGATACATAAGTGATCGATAACAAAAATAGATGATGCAGGTATACAATATGTTTTTTAATATGTTTTTTAAATAGTCCAGAATCCTGAGTAGTTGCACTGTATGTAGTATATGTATGTATGAACATATTTATGATGAAGAGCTGTGTCATTTATATGATTGTTACAGTGGGGCACGTAACTCTTAAAGTTCGTCTTATGCTGTGGTTTCTTCTTTGTTTTATACCTATCATCACATTATTTGTATGGTCCTGAATACCCCAGAATGGACCCTTTTCTGTGTTGGTTATTGGGAAAGGAAGAGGGTAGGGGAATGTTGGGATTTGGGATATTTTTCCTCATGTTCATAATCTTTTATTTTTGTGATTTTTTTTTTTTATAAGTTAAAAAAGTATAACAGAAATGATAACTTGTGTATGTAAATGTTAATATTTTAAAGATTTTATGCCCTCACTTGATTCAATTTAATAATAATACATTAAATAGTTAAGTAAATTTTCGTTTTTTTTTTAATTTTTGTTTATGTACTTTTTCTTATTTGTCTGAATTGTTATATTATTATTTTGTATGACTTTATGTTCTATATGATTAGGTGCAAGTTTATTTCTTCTGTCATCTTTTTCATATATTTGATCTCCTACATTAATTGTAGGAGGTATTTTCCGTGTTTTGTTACGATTTTCTTCTAGTGTGCGCTAGATCTTTGAAAAGTTCGTATGTTTTTATGTGTTCTGTCAGGTAGTCTTGTGCTGTGTTAGTTTGGTGTTGTGGATGGAAAAAAATCTTTTTTTTGTATGTGACCATTAAGCAATTCAAAAGGAGTCATTTTTGTTACTGAATGTATGGAATTGTTATAGCTTATAACTGCTTCATCTACAATCTCACTTATAGGCTTATTAAGAAAATTCCTCTTAATAGTTCTTATTAGTTCTGTGAGCGTGGAGTAAACCTTTCCACTGGTGAATTTCCTGTCGAGCTTTTGGCACATGTTGTATGTAAAGTTATATTGTAAATTATATTGGAAATCTTTAAAAAGCGAGGACAAAAATTCATTTCCATTGTCCGTTATTATTTTTTCTCAGAAATTCCATGGTGTGAGAAAAAATGTTAAGTGATTTAATTAATTCTAGATGACAATAAATAAACGCTTGAGAATCTAGTAAATTTATCTATTATAAATTTAAATTTAGGTCTTACCATCTGCAAGGATAGCAGTTACTCTTTTCGTATTAATATAATTATGAAAAATCTCAATCATAACATCCTCGTTGCAAATATTGCTGCTTTCAACTTGGTGCCGTTTCTTTCGCTTAAAGAAAATGCTTAGTGGCATGAAGTTTTTTTCTATTTTGATTTTCTATGAGGACCACTTGATTAGAAAAGGGAGCGGGTCATAATTCTGGTTGTCAAAATTCTGTATGACCAGAATTCTGTTTTTTTTTTTTTGGAAAATACTTTACGTACAAAATTCTGTATTTCATCATTCTGTTTTTCAGAATTCTGAATGCCAAAATGCTGTATGTAATAATTCTGTTTTTCAAAATTCTGCTTATGCCCGCTCGCGACAAACAAAATGAATAATCGTCGACAAAAAAAGTGCGCACTTTTTTACATTATCAAAACGATTTTTGTTTGAATACAGAATTTTGACCATACAGAATTTTGAAACACAGAATTTTCTACATACATAATTTTGTGTAACCAAAATTTTGAAATACAGTATTTTGTAAACGGAATTTTGACCACACAGTATTTCGATCCCAACCCATTAGAAAATTCTTTAAGAAGTCTTTCCGATATCGGAATACCATCGCCGATTTGGTCTGGTGCAGAATGGATAGTATCTAGACTTTCTAGATCATCGATTTTATTTTCAGTAGATACTAAACCTAAATTATCTAATAGTGGAGCAGTATTTTCGTTGATATAAATTTCTACTCTTGAAAGAGCATCGGCATTGGAATTTAGCTTTCCGCTTTTATGTACAATTGTACAATTAAATTCGTCTAGATTTAATAGCCAACAAACTAGTTCTGAATTTGGCTCTTTAAGAGAGAAGAGCCATGTTAAGGGCTTGTGGTTTGTGACTATTGTAAACTTTCGACCATATACATATTTTGTAGCCCAATAGATTGCCAAAAGCTCCTTCTCTATGGTAATATAACTTTCTTCAACATTTTGACAATGTGCGACTTGCGTAACAAATCGGCTTGTCTGATCCAATTGGTCCTTACGATAGTACTGCGCCGATTGCAATGTTACTAGCAAGATTGAATGGCTTCGTAAAATCGGGATATATCAGAATTGGTTCGTTACATAATAAATTTTTGAAAGTTTCGAAGCAATCTATGTACCTAGAATTTAAAATAATGTTATTACCCTTTCTGAGACATTCTGTCATGGGTTTAGTTATCTTAGCGAAATCCCTTATAAATTTCCTATAGTACCCAAGTAATCCAAAAATGATTTAATTTGTTGTTTTATGGCATGAATTTTTCCTGGGTTTGCCTTAACGCCTTCAGATGTAACCAAATGGCCCAAAAAAGATACTTCTTTTTGCAGAAACTCGGATTTTAAAATTAGCGTCATGGAGTTTTTAAATACAAGTTCTAAATTTTGGATGTGTTCTTGGAGCGATGCTGAAAAGACGATTATATCGTTCAAGTAGACATAACACACTTTTCCTTGTAGCTCCTTTAAAACATGGTCCATCACTCTTTGAAATGTGGATGGTGCATTCTTGAGGCCAAATGGCATTCTAACGAACTCAAAATGACCATTATTTACAGAAAAAGCGGTTTTAGGAATGTCTTTTTCATCAACTTGAATTTGGTGAAACCCCGAGGCTAAATCCAGAGTACTGAAGTATAACGATTTCCCTAATATATCGAGGATATCAGTGACATTTGGTATTTGTTATTTATCATCTAAGGTCTTTTCGTTCATTTTACGATAGTCTATTACCAATCGCCATTTTTCTTTGCACTAGCGTCTTTCTTTTTAGGCACTCTCCGAATTGGAAAAGACCAGGGAGAGAAACTTTGACGAATGATGTTTTTGAAATGAAGTTAGGCTTGAATTTCAAAGGTATTTTAACTTATTTTAACTTTAATTCCAATATCTCTCATAACATATATACCTATTAAACCATCAAAATAACTATGAAAGTCGAAAATCAAAAAGGATATTGGTTTTGATTTATTTCTTCCTGTATCTATGAGAAATTTAAGCGGTGACTTATTTAAGCTATTTATTGATATATATGCTAATAAATTAGTATTGATTTTCCGAAGCAAGTATAAGAAAATGTGTGTCATCTATTTCACTTTGTATATTTTTTTGAGAATGATTTGAAAAATCTAAATTTTGTAAATAAGCATGTGGTTCTTGAGAGTCAAAACTAGTTGCATAGTTCGGTAATTGATCGAAATAATTATCTTCATGAGCGTTGTCACTTTCTATATTGTGTTAATAATTTTGTTGATTTGGACGAGTTAAATTTGTATTTGCGCTAACAACATCCATTGGTTCTGAGTTTGAAAGTCTAGTTTTTGTTGAATACTGCTGAGGACGAGATAATTTGCTTTGATTTGAATATTGTCTGTTGCTAGATTTATTGTTATGGGGTGGAAGACTGTGGGCGGATGAAGATGGTTGATTTTGTTGTGGAGATTGAATGTTATTTCTATTGATAGGTTTTGGCGAAGAAATGTATTTGTAAAATTTTGTTGCCTACTATTTAGAACATAAAATTCGTAATTTTGTGGATTGTTGTTCGGAGTATATTGCCTAGCTGAGAAAGTTCTAAACTGATATTGTTGTCTGTTTCTACCTGTATTTATATTTTCTAAATAATTAACGATATTTGTATCACGGAAGTAAATACAGTTTTGTTCTTTTTGGCAAAAATTCAAAGCATCTGTTAGTTTGGTTGGTCTCATAGCTCTTATTGTAGAGCCTAAAGGTTCTCGAAGTCCAGATAAGAAGGTATTGAGGCACATTTCCTCATACAAGATTTGCTTTGAATTAATCACACTGTGTTCTCTTTCATGCACTTTAACATGATTAACCATAGCGGATAGTATGTCAATTATTTTTTTTTATTATTATTATAGGTATCGTTAATAGACTTTTCGGTTGAAATTGTTTTTGATAGATGCAATCCAAAACCTACCAACAGACTCATACAATTCATTGCCGCCGTTACTTACTTACAGACGGTAAATAAATAAATAAATAAATAATTAAATATGACAGCGGTAGATACCGTTATAGGTATAGCCGTAAAAATAAAATTGCAAAAACCCTTCTGAGGAATGCTAATAGAACCCCACAAACCAAGAAGCTTAGGCTACAGATCGCTTTACACACTATCTTTTTTAGGTTTCTTTATGATCGTAATGTAATGTTTGATGTTATATATTTTTTTTTATATTCAAGAATCCTAAACTTGCCTCAAAAAAGGAAACAGTATTAACCCCTTCTTATTCCTCTATGGTAGTTAGGTATGTTTAGTATCTATTCATGTATAGTTAACTATCTTTTGTTTACTTGCGATTTATAGGGACTATAAGGCAAGTTATGCATTCGGAAGAAAAAAAATTCTAACAATCAGATATGACATTACGATGATAGAGAAACATATTTGAGTTACTGGCAAAATTATGTCTGTCTGTCTATCTGTCGGTCTGTATGGATGTATATTGAAATACAGCCTAAACGGTTTGGCCAATCGTCTTGAAATTTGGAACAGAAGGTTATTTTGACATTCTACAGGGGACTTTTTTAATTTTTTTATTAGCTCAAATATTAACAGTACCTGTCATATAACCGTTAAGTTAAAGTTTATTTTTCTCAGAAACGGCTACAAGAATTTGTATACAAAAATAGTGTACTACTGCATGTGTCGCTCATGTTTTGGTGAACAAGATGTGGGGCTAAAAACGGTACCTCCCGTAGAACCATTTTTTTTCTTCGACTTTCTCGAAAACTGGTCATCCGATTTCAATCAAAATTGACATTCAGGAAGATGTTTGTAGCTTTAGTAATTTTATTTAAAAATATTTTGGAAAACTTTTTTTTTGTATTTTAATAATAAATTTTTTTTTTTCAAAAGTCAATATTTTCAAAACGGGTAGATGGATTTTTATTAAATTTGCTTTTACATGTAGATTATTTTTTTTAATTTTTTTTTTGAAAAATTGTATTAAAATAAAACCGTTTTATTTTAAAACCGCTCCTACGATTTTGAAAAAATTCACACTTTTTTACATTTTTTGGAGAAGTAAAATGGTGTTTTTTTCCGCTGAAAACTATTTTACGTACTTTTTTCAAACAATCAAAAGACAGAGAAATCCAATAAAAACTTTGAAGTTCCCTCGATATTTTTCAAATTTTATTCCAAGCTTTGACCGCACATTAAGAGCGAGTACATGTGATCAAGTCGTGCAATTTACTATATCGGATTTTGAAAAGCAACCTATCAATTTGGGTATGTTGGAGTTCGTTGACAAAACAAACTGATTTTGGGTATCAGAAATTGCAAATGCGATAAAAATGCAAATTGGTTATACATGGCCCGGCTATGAGCCGGTGGGGAGGGCACTTGCCCTCTTGCCCTAGCCTGCGGGCGCCTGTGCACCAAGCACCATCATTCTAAGCATAACATATACATATCTACGCTATTCGCACCCTGTTCTATGTTTAGTTACCTACCAGAAGATTTATATCTCGTCTAAATGTTCACCTGCATTTTATAGAATTTACGTTCTGAATGACACACACGCATCGATGATGTGGTTTCTTGACTTTTCCTCGTGGAAAAGTTTTTGTAACTGACAACAGTCAATTTCATACCTTGCCTTATTAATTGATATCTGCAAACTTTGCAATAAAACAATTAAATCTTGATAGATAGTTTTGTATCTTTACTCTAATTCTATAAAACTGTTTTTTTTCTTATATGGCCAAGAGCGCTTAGGTAAGCGTGAATATATTAACAAAAAAGTTTGTTATCTTTTGTGATCACATATATGTATAATGAATTTCCTTATTTCTTATATCCCAGAATAAAATGAAGACACATTTAAAACTCAGCATAGCAAACAACTTCTAAGCAACGTATTGTTGTGTAGGTATATAAGCATGCATAAATATGTATAAGTAAGACGGTACCCCTTATATACACTTGCGGGGAGCTTACAAAACTAAAACAAAAATAAAAAAAAATTAAGAAAGAATGTTTTCTAAGCCAAAATTAAGGTAAGGTAGAAGAAACATGGCTGCCATAATGTCGTGAGGGTGGTTGGTGGTTGGTTGGGAGGATTTTTTTCTCCATTTAGTTTCATTATTTGGGACCTTTTTTCTGCTAAATGTGTATGTAAGGCAAGGGGAATTAAGGGTAGTTTTATGAAATTTGTCCTGAAAATACTATACATATAAGTATGCATACCTCGTTAAGGGAGTAGTATACAGCATATACCTAGTCCTCTAAAAAAAGGGTACATTCCTCCGCCATTACAGGGTCTTAGTAACTTTTATTTCATTTATTTGCAGTCCATCAACAATGGCAACAGCCATCCCAAATGAGGATGGAGGGCCATGAAATATGAATAAAAATAAGGGTTTTTTTTTAATTCAGGCTTTAGGTTTTTCTATTGTGTTTTATACTTAAAAATTTGTTAGGGGTTGAAATATTAAAAAAAATGGCTGAAAGTTTTGGGATACTACTTTTTGTTTAATATAAACTTGCTATGCAAAATAAAAACACATGTTTAATTTTAAGGCTAGAATAGGTAAAGAGCAACATTGCATCATACATGGGTATAGGTTTGTAAATTCATATTAAATACCATACTCACAAATAGAGTTTTGGAATCTGCCTACAAATTACAAATGTGTTTAGATTCAGAAATAAGACTATGTTTTTTTTTTAATTTTGTATTTCGTTCAAGCATTTTTATTTTATATATTTTTATTGGGTATTTAATTTTAGATCATTCCTTTTTACAAAATATTTACAAATATACAATATTTTACTTACAAAGATACCATAACTACCAACAATAATAAACGGTTTAAAACATTCTGAGCATTCACTTTAAGAAAATAAAAAAAAAAGAGGAAACAAAGTCAATTATTTTTGTTTTTCTTTTGCCGAAATTAACAACTTCATGAATAATTAGATAGGTATGTATGTATATGTATAGACAATTTTTAAACTGTAGATTTTTACATGAGATTATAAGTGCTATCAGTAAGGCAAGTTTAGTGTTCGTGAATATGCATTATTTTCCCGATGGAAATTTTCAAAAGACACTCAGTAAGAATCGGTATCAAGTAGTGTGGACTCTTACCGCACTTAAACCACCGATGAGTCTCAATCAATGACAAATCGACATTTGATTTATCTTTCTTAATTTATTGAATGGCATTGGGGGAAGTTTAAAGTTATAACACTTTTCCCTAGCTTTTAGACCATCAACTCGTGAGACTTGGTTCTTCTTAATCTCCGAACATTGTTTCGTACATTTAATGGAAACCGTTTCCATTTCGTTAGTATAGTCGCTGATTGTGTGATACAGCGTGTTTTTAACCACTTCTATAACCATTTCAATTTGAAGGTAACGATGTATATCGCTATTTCTTATATACCAAGGACATGACTGGCCAGTCAACGTGTAAAGACCTTACTTTGGAATTTTTGGATGGGTTTAGCATTTGTTTTCTTTTTACAGCCCCAAAGCTGGATGCCATATGTCCAAACGGGTTTGAGTACTTGCTTATATAACATTAGTTTGTTCTGGATAGATAGGTCAGAGTTCTTTCCTAGTAACCAGTGCATTTTTCTGTACTTCACGTTTAGTTCTTCTCTTTTCTTTTTGTTGTGTTCTTTCCATTTAAGCCTTGCATCCAAAGTCATTCCAAGGTATTTAGCGGTATTGGAGTAACGTACTGCTATACTTACTATAAAACATTGTTTATGTTTTTGTTTGTAAAGTTTATATGCGTCGATTTTGTCTCGTTTTATTTGATACGCAATTGTTGCGTCCAATCATTAACTTTATCGACTGCATTTTGCAATTTTTGTGTAGTCTTCGTAACTGATTAATGTGGCACCAATATTGCATTATCATGCGTAAAGGTGACAATGATGGCGTTGTTTTCCACTGGAATATCCCTTGTATATAACAAATACAGGGTTGTTCCTACGACACTTCCTTATGGTACATCGGCTTCAATTTTCTTTAGTTCCGAGTCGCTTCGTAACGTAGGATTTCATTACTTCGTGGTACTGCCTTGGAAGGTCCCTATGCAGTTTGCACTTAAGTCCCAAGTGCCAAACCTTATCAAAGGCTTGAGCAACATCTAAGAATAGGTATAGCCGAACATACTTCCTTTTCTTCAAGTGTTTTTTCCACAAAATCTTTAATTCGATGCGTTAAGTCTATTGTGTAATGATTATTTCTAAATCCAAGCTCGCAATTAGTTTTTTTTTCTATTATTTTGGTAAGCCTTTTTAGGAGCAGTTTTTTGAAAACTTTTGCCACGATTAGTTAAAGCGATATTGGTCTTTAAAATGTTACTTCTGTTGGTGGCTTACCATGTTTAGGTATAACAATGACTTCTGCAATTTTCGAATGATGTGGCACATATCTTAAAGCCTACTCACACCAAACCATAAATGCCATTTTACTTGTTTTCCTCAAAACGAATACAAAACACGATTCGTTTTCTAATACATTTTTCCTAATCGACTTGTTTTGCAAAACGACTTGTTTTCGATAAAACGACTTGAAAAAAGTGGCAATTCAAAGATGAATCATACAAAAAGATCTTCTTGTCAATAAAAATTGGTATGATTGTGAATAGGTCTTAAAAAAAAGGACAGCTGGTTTCTTGCTGTAAAAAATATATAAAGAATTTCCGAAAATTCTTAGCAACAATAAAGCTACATGTACACGATTACTAGGTCTGACAATTATTGTCTGATCAGCAAACGTCTGAAAATGTCTGAAAATGAGCTGAAAATTAAATTTATGTGTATAAGTTTTGCAGGAAATCTACAAATGTCCGCATATCTGTTACCAAATATTTGGCTGACAATGTCGACAATCTAATTTGGCCAAATATCTGGCAATAGATTTGCAAACATTTGTAGATTTTCTGCCAACCGTGTACACACCAAATTAAATTTTCGATCTGCAAATTAATTTTCAGTTCATTGTCACATTGGAACTGTCAGAAAAGTTTAAAACTGCATTGAATACAAAAAAAATAAGATAAATGGACAAAAAAGTAGCAATTGCAATTATTTTGACTGCTTACATATTAGAAAGCAGCGATGATGCAACAGCCAAACAGCCTCAAAAAAAAATGTGTCATAGGGTATGGACGAAGGACTCCCGCCGAGAGCACGAGGGATTTTACGCAAAATTGATGGTCGAATTGCGAACAGAAGAACCAAAACTGTATCGTAATTTTTGGCGAATTTAATAAGCAATTTGATCATTTTTTAGCTTTGTTGGCTCCACATATTCAAAAAAAAGATACGAATATGCGCACGAGCATTTCTGCAGGTGAGCATCTTTCGTTGACCATACAGCGGCGACCGAGTAACTGGCTCAACCAGAATGGGCTGAAATGTTTCAGTATTTTCATTTTCAATGTATTCATCCATATCTAAAAAAATTACATTTTCTTTAAAATACAAAACGCACCTGAAAATTTACCTTGGAATCTTTGCCAAACTTGTCTGCCAATGAAATTATTTGCAAATGTTCTTTAAACTGCATCTGCAAATTTATTCATTGGCAGACATTTGCAGAAATGTCAGAAAATTAAAAAAATTTGGTGATCTCTAAATGAAATTTGTGTACACACGATTGCCGCATCTGCAAATTAATTTGTCTTGAAAATGATTGATGAGCAAATTTTTCTGCAAATTAATTTGGTGTGTACACGGTTGTAAGCTTGCGTGTACACGATTGCCAGATGTCTACAAATTAATTGGCACATATTTGTCTACAAATTAGGAGCCAAACAATCTTTCTGCAAATTAATTTAGTGTGTAAGTAATAAATTCGTTATTCGTAGTCAATTCAATTTATTGTTTATAGTGAGACTCTTAAAAGACTGACAAAAGCTTAAGACTATCTTAGCATGCTAAACTACCATCTGCAATAATGCTTTGGATATCTTGCAGCTTGTGCAAGATATCGCATTTCATGCTTCCTACCGTCGGTTGTTGGCACTAGGCTGCTGAAATGCTTTGGATATCTGGCAGCTTGTGCTAGATATCGCATTTCTCTCTTCCCGTCGTCGGTTGCTGACACTAAACTACTTCGTTTATAGAACCAGCCGTGTCAGCATGATTTGTTGACGATTGACACGTACCTCCATAAGCTCTGTAACACTTACATTAAAAAAATTGTTGTTTATGATGACTGTTATAGAGAACATTAAATTTTGAATTTCTGAAATGAGCATTCTATTTCTGGCTAACAAGATTTCATAAACATGGACACTGTCGATTTCTGATGTTTTTCGAATAAGCCAAAATATTATTTACGGTGTCCGTTAATCTATTAATTTGTTTTGTGCTTATTACAGCTTGTCTATTGTTGGAATTTATCGATTGGGCTTGATTGAATTTAATTTTCTCAAAGTCGTCGAAGTCAGGGGTGCCGGCGATAATTTTCAAACCTGTGCCTAAGAAATTTAAACTCCTTGTGTTTCTATGGTGGATGCTTATACTCATCAGGAGTGTTTCTAAGTGCTTAATATCTATTTCCAAAGTTCTTCTTATATGAGACTGCGGAGGGAACAGCTCAGTGATGTTTTTAGATTCTTTTATTATTTGCTTAAATGCAGTCAAATTTGTGGTGTGGCTAAGTATCCGTTAACCTCCCAGACAATGACATCCCCGTCTAGTATTGAGATATAGTTAGAACTGGTGTAGTCCGTTAATTTAGCCACGTCATCATGAATAATAGAAGAATCCTGAAATATTAATTGCACAAATATAAAATTATTATAAGGTTCTATTTTAGATTGTCCTTATGACCACCCTCCCTTTAATTACAACCGTTGTCCCTAAATCGGCTTCCACCTTCTCTTCGACGTATAATGGAGTTAACTTATTACCTAATCGTCTATTCGTTTTTACTAATACCTTTTCTCCTACGCTAAAATTCCTGTTCTGCCTTGTTTCATTTTCTCTTTGCAACAATAATTCTTGGGCCTTTTGAACTTTATTTTTAATTTTTTCTCTTAAATCTGTCGGCGAAGAGTGTATTATATCAATTGGTCTTTGGTTCGTAACAGAATGGACGGTGTTATTGTATTCTATTGTTGCTAATAGTATTAATTCGACTATCTTCGACTTTTCGGTCAAGTTTTAGGCATCTAGCAATTTCTAATAGATTGCTGTGAAACCTTTCTATTTGACCGTTGGATGTACTGTGTAACGGTGGAGCGTAAACTATGTCAACATTAAAATAGTTAAGCAAAATCGACCTTATTGTCTCAGATTTTAAAAAAGCCTCATTGTCGAAAAAGATTTGTTTCGTATTTGGGAAGATGTTCATTATCTCCAGGATAGGAACTTTTACATCTATTATTGTGCGTGATGGTATTGGCATCACAACCGTAAATTTGGAAAACTTGTCAATGCAAGTTAAAAAATATTTTTTATCCGTGGAGAATATGTCCACGTGAAGCATTTCTCCAGCGTATGAGGGGACTGGTGTCTCGTCAATCAATTGTTTTTTTGGATGGCGATCGTACTTCGACTTTGAACATGTTTTACAGTTTGCCACAATCTCATTTGCCTGTTTTGTCATTTTGGGTAAGAAATAGTCACATAGGATTTGTTTAACATTTACTTGAGCTGCTCTATGTGCTCGGTTGTGTTCAGTAATTATAATTTCTTTTTGTTCATTTGGGTCGAATATATCTAGCACGAATTTATTAGTATGCCAAAACTTAGTTGATGGAAATAAATCAACTAAATTGTGCTGAATAAAAGCTAGAACTGTCAGTTCACAATGAAGTACGTTGACGACATCTATTTTAATCACGTTTTTTTAAGTA
Organism: Platycheirus rosarum; assembly: GCA_963971375.1. Classification (NCBI taxonomy): domain Eukaryota; kingdom Metazoa; phylum Arthropoda; class Insecta; order Diptera; family Syrphidae; genus Platycheirus; species Platycheirus rosarum. Next base: position 9,166,642 of record OZ020511.1, on the reverse strand, counting down.
TATATTAATGTATTACTGTCTGAAAAATTAATGAAATGTCTAGATTTTCTACCAAATATAATAAATCGGCGACATAATTCTCCTTTCCTGGCTTGTAAAATATTTGAGCATTATGCTCATCTACAAAAGCTTTCCAGCGCTTAATTTTCGCATTTGTGTTTTTATCTGAAACTGAAAATGAAAGAGGTTGATGATCCGTAAAAATATTTAAAGTTTTCACTCCATAGAGGTAGTTACGAAGGTTTTTTAATGACCACACTATGGCCAAAAGTTCTCTTTCATTTGTTGCAAATTGCATCTCTTTATCTTTGAGTGTTCTTGAAATCATCGTAATAAGCTTTCCGTGTTGTGATAAAACCGCTCCAATACCATGTGATGAAGCTTCCGTCGTTAGATCGAAAGGCTTCCTGTAGTCTGGATATAACAATGTGACGTCTTCTGACGCCAAAATTTCTTTTAATTTATTAAAAGCTTGGAGTTCTTTCTCTTTTAATTCTATTTTAATTTTTTTTGATTGATTGGCACTTTTTTGCCATTCTCACCTTTTAATAAATTAGTAAGTGGTTTAGCAATTGATGCGAAATCTTTTATGAAGCATCTAACGGGTGATTTTTTTGAGGTTAGGATTTTCATGCATTAGTACTTGACAGATCACGCGGGATTTCAGACATGGTGTCAAAGAGAAAGATGCTCAGTATGCTTTGACATTTCATCATGAATAGACTTACTAACGAGAAACGCTTGCAAATCATTGAATTTTATTACCAAAATCAGTGTTCGGTTCATTCACCGTAACGTTGCATCCAACAGCATCTTTGAAAAAATACGGTCCAATGATTCCACCAGCGTACAAACCACACCAAACAGTGCATTTTTCGGGATGCATGGGTAGTTCTTGAACGGCTTCTGGTTGCTCTTCACTCCAAATGCGGCAATTTTGCTTATTTACGTAGCCATTCAACCAGAAATGAGCCTCATCGCTGAACAAAATTTGTCGATAAAAAGCGGATTTTCTGCCAACTTTTCTAGGGCACTGGTAATAAAATTCAATAATTTGCAAGCGTTGCTCGTTAGTAAGTCTATTTATGATGAAATGTCAAAGCATACTGAGCATCTTTTTCTTTGACACCATGTCTGAAATCCCGCGTGATCTGTCAAATACTAATGCATGAAAATCCTAACCTCAAAAAAATCACCCGTTATAATAACTGGCTAGACCTAGAATGATCTTATTCCAAAGAGTGTAGCAGGTTGTGAGTAATTTTTAATCGCCTCCACTTTAGCAAGGCAAGTTTTTATACCATCCCTAGACACTATAGAGCCTAGGTACTCTACATCCGTCTTAAAAAAAATAGATTTTTCACGTGAAACCCTCTTGTTCGCTTCATACAATTTTTTTTAAAAACTGAATCAATATCTTTGACATGTTCGTTCTCAGTTTCTGAGAAAACAATTACGTCATCGACGTAAACGTAGCAATTTTTTCCAATTTGTTCACGAAGGACGTCGTCTATAGCCCTCTGGAAAATACTGAGCGCGTTTTTCAACCCAAACGGAAGGCGACAAAATTCATATTTTCCGCCGTTAACGGAAAAATTAGTTTTTTCTCGATCCCGTTCCGCTAGTTCAATTTGGTGGAACCCTGATTTTAAGTCTAGGGTTGTAAAAAATCGTGCCTTGCTTAAAATTTGACAAAATCGTATATTTGGGATAGGATACTTATCGTCTATGGTTTTTTGGTTGAGCTTTCGAAAGTCCATTACCAAACGTTTCTTTGTATTGCCCAACTCATCTGTTCCCTTTTTATCAACTACCCAAAGGGGATTATTGTAAGGTGACCTCGAAAGGTCTAATAATGCCATTCTTCAGAAGATCCTTAATTTCATTATTTACGAAATCTGTCACACCCATAGGATATGGATAAAATTTTGAGTAAAGAATTGAGAGAAGAATTGTAGCAACGATGTTTGTGTTATACGGCAAAGATTCATTTGAGTCTGCAAATATTTTTATTCTATTACGTAACATATTTTTAAAATCTGTGCCTACGGATGCTGGAACCTTAATGTCTTCTACTTTCGTAAAGTTCACATTTACGCATTTATGCAATAGAATAGTTTCTAACCCTGAATTGAAATGAATTAAATTTTCTTTTAAACAAATTGTGGCGTTAACGTGTGTTAACAGGTCAAGACCAATAATTCCGTCAAAAGTTAAAAGGTTGGGTAAAATAAAAAAGGTGCTATTTCTCCCAAAAATATTTATAAAACATTTGAGTTCAATATTGTTAAAACCATGAATTGATTTTACTAAAAAAGGTGTGTCTACTGACACTAAACCCTTTATCTCTCGTAATGGGTTGATGTAATTTTTCGAGGAACCTGTGTCAATTAAAAACTTTACGAACCTCCCTCCTACTGTTTTTTGAATAAACGGTAGTTGGGAGTTTCCCCTAAAAAAATTACGTATTCAAAATTCTCAGCTTCCACTTCATCTACCTGTAACGCAGCTGTGGCTTCATAGTCACTCTCATTATTCCGTGGAGGATTTTCATTTACTCTTTGGCGACGCTGTCCCGATTGTCTTTGGGAGCTACTTGGTCATTAATTCCTTTGTTCTTGCCCCTGATCCTAGGTATCGTTACTACTTTTTTGTTGATAGCTAGTAAATTGCCGTAAACGTGATGATGTTGGGTCAACATCCATTTTTTCACGACTGCTGCGGACTTTGCAACTGATAAGTTCTAATTGTTTGTCGTTTTCATAACCTTGCCTTTTGCTAAAATATGGATTTTTGCCCTGCTCATTAATTTAGCTGCTATAATTAAGGTTATAATTATTATTATTGTTTTGGTAACGGTTCGGCGATCGTTTAAACTCGGACCTTAAGGATTTTTCATCAGAATTTTTCGCATAACTCGCCGCAAACAAATACCTTTCATTGTGTTTGCTTCAACTTCTTGAGCCAAAGCCAAACCAGTTGGCATATCAGACGGACGGGCCGAAAACAGAATATCACTTAATGGGTTTTTTTAACCCAGATATGAAAACCCTAAGGGCATCTCTCCTGTACTTTTCGTTAAAAGCAATGGCTAATTCACTGTTATAGGACATATTGGTTTTGTTTGTAAGGAGGGTAAGCTTTTTTTCAATCTCGTCATAATATTCTAACACGGTAAGGTTTCTTTGCCGCAATGTACTGAGCTCTTGCTCAATTAAATAAATCGGACGTACATCAGCGTACGTAAAATCTAACCTAGCTATAATAGCTTTAAAATTTAAAACTGTATTAAATGGAGCCAGAACAGCGTCAGCTGGGCCTCTTATTTTATTTATTATTATTCCAACTGCCTGGTAATGTCTAGAACTACCATCGAACTTTTCAAAAACTTTATAAGCGGAGTGAACCGATTGACGCCAAGAGACATAAGTGCCTTGTTTGCCCTCAAATTCCGGGAGAGATTTAACTATGTCGAGACACTCTTCACACGTTCTACCTTCCACAATTTCAATTTCTTTAAAAATTTCAACTTCAGGTTTGTTTTGTGTTACTGTTAAATTTTTCACTGCATCACTTAACTTTTGTTCAAAATCTACTCTTTGTGTTTGAAGGGCACCACTGACTGCGGATTCTATTAACAGTTTTAAATCTGTAGCATTAATTTTTTTTTCTATTTTTTTCCTATTCGTAAGTAATTAAACTTTTCTAATAGTGTTTCGATATTTTCAGGTTCACTCATTAACCATAAAGAATATTCATATGCAGTTTAATCAATTTCAATATAATTAAAACATGTCAATCAATAGAAGCACTCAAGGAGAGAGAAAAAAAAACAACACTTGCAAGCTTAACAAAATAAAAATATTCACAGTTTAGACAAATTCTTACATTTTTAGATAGAATAAAATAATTCTTAATGCTGATGAATAATAATGATTTTTTGCAGTTGGTTGATTCCGGTTGATGTTTTTTAAGTTCTTCCAAGTTGGGCGCCAGTAATAAATTCGTTAGAATTCAATTTATTGTTTATAGTGAGACTCTTAAAAGACTGACAAAAGCTTAAGACTAACTTAGCATGCTAAACTACCATCTGCAATAATGCTTTGGATATCTTGCAGCTTGTGCAAGATATCGCATTTCATTCTTCCCACCGTCGGTTGTTGGCACTAGGCTGCTGAAATGCTTTGGATATCTGGCAGCTTGTGCTAGTTATCGCATTTCGCTCTTCCCGTCGTCGGTTGCTGACACTAAACTACTTCGTTTATAGAACCAGCCGTGTCAGCATGATTTGTTGTTGACGATTGACGACGACGACGATGTGCGGCCTGGCGGATTTAATGGATAATGTGTTAACTTGTACACGATTGTCAGCCATTCGAGACAAATTTTTCACAGAGAGACCTGGCAATCGTGTACACGTAGCTTAAGTAACTTCTTGCAAATGCTTAGTTTCTAATAAAGAATAGAATGTAGGAGATATTTTTATTTACAGAAAATGAAAATGAACGAACGAGGAAGTTGAAATATGACCATACCTACTTGGTGAAGGCGGTGGCGTTTGATGATTAAGGGGCGGGCAGTTTTCACCAAAAAAATTCTTAATATGTTTGTGTTGTGTGAATAGTGTATTTAATAAATTGTTAAATTAATACGTGTTTCAATGATATATTTTTTTCTTTCTGAAGTGTGTGACCTAGGCTATTGGAGCGAACATTTGGTAAAAAAAATCAAGGTTGGGTTATGTGTGTTTTGTTTGGCTATTGCCAAAACAATCAAAATGTCAAACAAAAAAGAGTTAATGTTCGGTGTGAACGCTTTCTTCGTTTTAGTAGACGAATAGCCAAAACAAACTTGGTGTGGTTTAGTTAAAGGCATGCGTTTATTATAAATTGGAGTTGTTTGAAGGCTATTGATGACATTTTGTATTTGTATTTGTATTTATTTGTATTTATTGACTTCATATCATAGTATATTAAAACATTATGTCTTTTGCTATACTTTTACATTTTGGTTAAGGTAAATTACATTTATAATAATAAAATAAATAAAAGTAATGAAAATGAAAGAAATAAATGTTATACATAAAACTAAAAAAAAGAAAAGTAAATTGAAAGCAAGAAAAACAGAGTAGTAAAAATTTTGATTTAAAGACTAACTAACTTTTAACTTTTAATGATTTTGTCTTCTGAAATAAATCTTTAAGAGATTTTGAAAGGAATTTTGGTTGTTCTTGACATCTTGAGGTTTTATTGGGAGTTTTGTTTGTTGGGTCATTTTAGGCGCTTCGCTGTTTTCCATATTCAGCAGAAGCATTCGTCAGACTTTTCAGGAGTTTACTAAGTGAATCATTTTTGAACAGATTCTTTTTTTTAGTTTGTTGTTAAGACGGTTTAAAACCGCCTTATCATCTGGAAATCTAGTAGCTTGCTATTTTTTTCGTGCTCTACTATTTTCCAATATCCAATTTCTAATATCCCTTATTTAGACAGGATATTTTATATTTTTTCTCTCGAGTTCGAAATAGTACGAGTACTTTCTTCTGCAGCCTGTTACACATACATAAGTAATATTATACATTGTTCTACTTCATGTATCAATTTGTTCAATTGTTTACATAGAAAATCTTACGTTTATATGACTTTTAAGTTTATCTCTGAATTCGTTTCAGTTTGTTCTCTTATCACGAATTTGAATTGAATTGAGTTTGAATTTATTGAATCCTTATTATCCTTATCAATTTTTAGATAACTTATATCTAATTAATAAATTAACATTTTTAAAACAGAGAATAGTTTATAGAATTTATATTCGAAAAATTGAGATAATGCCACATTTCTCTTGGTGGGTGAATGTGAAATAAAAGTAAGAAAAGGAAAACAGTAGTTAATTTATTTTAATTGAATCAAAATCGAGTACAAAAGAAAGAAGTTCAAGTACAAAAAGAATAATTATAACAATTATATAAAGTACACAAAAAAAGAAAGTAAAATTAAGCTTGAGAAACTCATATGTATAATTTTAAAATTTTATATCGAACAATGTAGTTTAGCAGAGATTCGATTTCATAAGTGTTAAAATTTAGGAGCTTTAAGAAGATTTTATAGATTTTAGGAACAGTGGTAAAATTCTTAAGTTTCGCATGTCACTTGGGAGTTTATTACACAATTTTCGAGAAACTATTTGGTGCGAGTTTCTAAAAAGTGTAGTTTTGAAAAGATAGTGTGCGAACATATAATATGAGTTTGTTATAGGGCTTTCTAAATATCCACCTCTCGAAAAAAAAATATTTTTAGGACTTTAAAATAAAATAAGTATCTCACTGGTAGAATTTTCTTTTGTTTAAATAATTCTCCTTTGTGAGTAAAATAAACTTATGCAGGATCGTCAATTGTTGAATTTTATTTTGATAAGCACCTCCCCAGCAAAATATTCCATATTGTACCTTAGAATGGAATATTCCGTAGCAAACATTTTTTAACATAGTTTAGTTTAGTTTAGTTTATTTTATTTGCTTATAAACTTACACATTAAGATTATTTACATCTTTTAGGTGGGTGAAAGTTTGTGAATATACATAATAAGTAACAATTAACAAATAGAGAGAGAAAAGAAAAAAAAATTACAAAAACTAAGATAAAATTTCGTAGTATGTATAGCAATATAAAGGAAAAATATAATAAAATATTAAATTTGGCTTTAAAGATGATATTTTATTAAGTTTATTATAATTGAAAGAAATATTAATTTAAAAAGATAAGATAAGATAAAGATCATGAAAAGAAATAAAAAAAAAGGTGTCAGGGTGAAAGAGATAGACGAAGAAAGCTACATAGTTTTGATTTGAAGGGGGTTAGAATAAAGTTAGTTGCTTTGATTTGAGAAGAAAGTATTGAGATTACTTTGAAATGGATGTCACTGGTGTCTCGTAACAGCTATAAAAAAAATGTCTCTCGGAGGTCAGACATGTAAAGCGAGGTAATATTATGTATGTTGATCTATTTGACACTGGAAACCGGAGTTTTTCAAACAAATAATTGGGTTGATGAAATTTTAGGATTTTAAAGAGTAGGATCAATGTACGAAATTTGATGAAATTATTGAACGACATTTTAAGGAGGCTCTGCTGCAAATGTGAAACATGATCATACCTTCTTAAGCCATGAATATAGCGTATAGTGCTGTTAAAAGCCACATTTAATTTATTTTTACTGTTTACATTGCGGTTATAAAATATTTCGCACCCCTAAGTTAGAAGTGGTATCACCATGGTCTTCGCGAGTACTATTCTTGTTTGACGTGGCGTGAATTCCTGAGCAGTCCATAAAGTTCTTAGCGTCCCATAAGCTTTACCCACTAAAGAATTAATATGATCACTCCAAGTCAAGGTTCTGTTGAATACTACTCCAAGGTTTCTACATGTGTTGACAAATTCTAGCGTAGTTCCGTTTAGTATTATGGAGGGAAAATACGACAAATCTAGCTCTTTTCTAGAAACAACTAGACATTTACATTTGTTCGGATTGAGAAACAACCCGTTACTCAAAGCCCAATTGGATATCTTATTTAATTCTTGATTAAGAATGGAAGCGCAGTTTTCGATTAGTCCTAAAGGCCGACTTCTGTAGATTTGAATATCGTCGGCATAAAAGTGTTTGGAGGCCTGGGTTATGATGAACGCTACTTCATTTATGTACAACAAGAAAAGAAGTCGGGACAAAATTGATCCTTGGGGAACTCCTTGTTGTATAGGTAGGAACTGTGATAAACTATTATTCAAACATACGGCCTGCTTTCTATGGCTAAGAAACGATGAAATGAGTTTAATAGCGACAGAGGATAAATTAAATTTTTGACGTAATTTATGTAAAAGAACAGAATGATTTACCATGTCAAACGCTTTAGAGAAATCTAAAAGGATTAAGAATGTTACGTCGTCTTGGTCGAGATCAACCCTTATGTCTTCAATTACCTTAATAAGGGCGGTGGTGCAGCTATGGTGCGAACGAAAACCTGACTGAATTTCGACCAAGAGATTGTTGCGGGAAATAAAATCATTTTTTTTTTTTTTTTTTTTTTATTTATTTATTTATTTATTTCATATGAATCTTGTTTACACGTAGATAAAATAATATCTTTTAGTTGTGAAACAATACAAACAAGGTTAAATTTAAATTAAATTCAGGTTTAAATATTAGTAGTCATTTACTTATTTTAATTATTTATTTATACTATTTACTTACTTATTATTTACTTGAAACATAATTAGGATCTTAAGTACTATTTTATTAATTTTACAATTCAATTATTTAGTTGTGCTTAACAGCGCTTATGTGCAATAATATAGTTTGAGTTTATCCTGAAACTCTCTAATGCTTGAAGATCTTCTGATATAGACTGGAAGGGAATTCCAAAGTCTTATGGCGTATACAAAGAACTGTTTTTGAGTAACAGTGTAGTTCGAAATCGGCGTAACAAAACTTCTGCTTCTATTAGAAGATGAAAATTGAATTCTTTGAAAAAGGTATTCAGGTACTTTATTGTCTTTTAGAGTGAATAGATAAGTTAATGTTTTAAATTCGAGATATTTTTGTAATTCCATTCCAAAGAAGGCTTTAATATAGCCAGAAATGTGTTCTCTTCTACCAAGATTATAAGCGAACCTTACTGTGCTATTGATAGCAACTTTCAGCTTACGTAAGGAGTAACTATCTAAGTCACAAAAAACAGGGTAGGCATAAAAAATAATTGGCAATAAAAGTAACTTAACCAGCATTACCTTAGTCTTAAAAGGAAGACAGTTTCCAATTTGATACAAAGCTCGAAGGGATTCGTAGATCTTGCAAACTGTTTTAACAATATGATTTCCCCAGGTAAGATTTTGGTTAAATGTAATACCGAGATTTTGTACACTAGTGACGTAGGGTAGCACTAATCCTTGTAAGAAAAGCTGTGGTAAGCTTTGAGCATCAATGTTCGAGCGACCAATTAATTTGGCCTGACTTTTATTGGAGTTTAACATGAGCTTATTCTTTTTTGACCAAGAGGCTATAAAGGTAAGGTCTTCATTAATTTGCTCCGTGGCATCTTCGACTTGATCTATCGGAAAGCTAAAGTGCATCTGTACGTCATCAGCATACAATTGGACCTTACAGTATTTTAAGACTGAGGGAATGTCATTATTGAATAGGGTAAATAATAGCGGGCCCAAAATTGATCCTTGTGGCACACCGGCTTTAGTTTCAAGGAAATTAGACATTTTTTGGTTGCAGTAAACAACTTGTGACCGACCTACCAAGTAACTTTCCATTAGTTTTATTGCTGTAGCAGCTTAAGAATAAGAATTTCATGAGGTACTGTATCGAAGGCTTTTGTGAAATCAAGCAACACAAGTGATGTTACATGATTTTCATTCATTTCCTTTCGAATGTCATCTACCAAGTTTAAGAGCGCCGTAGTACAACTGTGCTTTGGTCTGAAACCAGATTGCCATGGTGATAAAAGGTTAAACTCATTGAGGTATGAATGTACTTGTTTGCTCATAAGTTTTTCAAAAACCTTTGAGAGCAAAGGCAGAATCGATATAGGACGATAGGATTTGTTTCCAGAGACATTCTTTTTAAGGACAGGAATGATTTTGGAAATCTTCCAGGCAGACGGATATGTGGAGCAGGTTAAAATGTTATTAAAAATGTATGTAATTTCGGAAAGCACCAAATGAATAATAATTTTCAAAAACTTAGGCTGCATCCCATCTAATCCGATCGCATTTGATTTAATTCCAGTAACTGCATTGAAAACTTCATATTCAGAAACTCTTTGGAAGCTAAAATCTCTAGAGATTAATGGTATAAGTGATTCTTCTACAATGTATGGTATGTCATCAGTAAGTTCTCCTTCATGAGAGGCAATTGAAATGGAAGTAAACTCTCTGTTTAACTCATCTGGACTCGTTTCACAGGCATCTCCATTATCTGTCTTCTTATTGCAAGCTCCTAAAGCTTTAATATTCTTCCAAGTTTTTGAGATACTTAGATCAGGCCTAAACTTAGAATTAAAAGACCTGATCTTTGATTTTCTAATATTCCTTGCAATCTTATAAGCATCAAAAAACTCTGACATTCTAAACCTTTTCCATCTCTTATACGCGTTGTCCCTTTGTTTTAGAAGATGTTGGATCCTAGAGGTCATCCATTCAGTATTTTTATTTGGGAGGGTAAAAGATTTAAATGGAACATGCTGTTGAAAGAGATAAATTTATTTGTTGGGTAAAATAGTCAACCTGTTCATCAATCCATGGCATCAGACGAAGCTCTTGCCAGTCTATTGCTAAAGTGTCCCGAAACAGGGAATTTTTGTCTATTGCCTTAAAGTCTCTATATGTTATTATATTACTTTGTGTTGGTTCAGTAAGGCGAAAATCAAAGAAAGTTATAATAAGGTCATGCTTAGAAAAACCAGGAACATCAAGTTGGTCGTAAAAGAGTACACGATTTATATCGGTAGTTAGAAACAAATCTAGTAGTGTAGAGGTTGTGCGGCTAAAATGTGTCGGTGTTAGGTGGTTGAGAGGAGATAATCTTAACGCCTTAATATCATTTACAAAGCTGTTAACATTACAGTTTCTTTTATCTAACAGGTCTATGTTGAAATCTCCGCAAATTATGATATTACTATGACTAGTTTAGTTATAAGTACAGAGTTAGTTATATTCGGGGGTTTATAGACAACTCCTATTAAGCATTTATCTAACCCAAACAACATTTCGACAAAACAGAATTCAAACAAGTCGGCACTACCAGATTTATATAATAACTTGCATTTTATACCTTTCTTAATGTAAATTACTACACCACCCCCCCGCTTGTCAATTTTATCGGCACGATGAATTTTATATCCTTTCAATTGTATCATTTGGTTATTTACGTTTGAGCAGAGCCAAGATTCCGATATGCAAATAATATCTATTCTCTCGTTTTCAAAAACTAATCTAAACTCGTCAATATGTTTAATTAAACTTTGTGCATTTATATGGCAAATGAAAAGACCCGAATACCTTCTACTATAAATATTCAACATTACGTTCGTCTTATGAAAATTGCGATTAATAGCACCATTAGAATTCGGGATATTTCTTTCCATTTCAGTTTGATCTTCGGTCATATCAAGAAAAGTCAAACAATAAAATTACAATCTACAAGAAAAGAGAGAAAAAAAAAAAACTATAAAAAAAATAAATAATATAAAACCATATAATGTTTCAAGAAAATTTACAAATAAATATTTTTGAAAAAAGAAAATAAGTTGCGAAAAAGAAAAGAAAAAGGTTTAAAAGTAAAATTAAAAAAGTATTAAAATAAAATGAAAATGAAAAAAAAGAAAGTTTGAGAGAAACTGGATTCATTAATTGGTTTCAGAGCCTCTGGAATTTTCAATTTGTTGAATTGTTGTTGTTGTTGCAAGCGGAAACAACTTCACTCAATTTTTGTAAGCTGTCAATTTTGGTCCTGTTTGTTGTCGATGTCATCTTAATGTAAACAACTCCTCGTGTTGAAAAGGCTGAATAAATCCTTTTTTCGTGCTTAAGTTTAATCGCACGAAAGTTTAAAGGCAATGTCACATTTTCCTAAATGTGGACATTGCCTTTAAGACCGTCATCTTATCGAGAGCTGACACGAACTTGATTATTATAACCGAGTCAGATCTTTGTTTAACTCGGAAAATTCGGTTAATTGCAGGTGTTTGAAAGCTCATAGCATGGCAGATGTTGTGAAAGATTCTACCAAGATTTTCCTCCGGCAAAAAAGGTATCCCTACCAAAACAGCGTCCGATGCAAGATTGCTTGTTTGTAGTGCCTCGGTTTGTGCTTTCATTTTCAACAACTCAGCATTATTTATGTGCTCAGGTTCTTTTAGTTGCACTAGCTCTCGATGAAGTTGCTCTTTGATATACACAACTTCCGACTGCAAGTGGCTAAAATTAGTTGCACTTTCTTCAGATGCTGAAACGCGATTTTTCAAGGCCTCCACTTCGGTCTCAATATGTATCAACTTCTCGCATATATTTTCGTTGATTGTTTCAATGCGAGTGGATAGTTTTTCTTCAAGACTTAATATAGATTTTCGAATCAACTCACCTTGTTTTGTGATTTTAATATGAAGACTGGAAAAACATTCTGACGTCATTGTTTTGAGCGATGGTGACGATGTTTCAACTGGTGGTGATGGTGATGTTGTTTTAAGTAGTGGTGTTGTTTTATAATTTTGCGAAGGAGAGTCCGTCAGCGGTTTCCGTTGTTGTTTCTGTGAATTCAGCCGTGTGTTCTTTATGTTTGACATCGTGTGTGTGATTAAAATTTTAATTAAAGTGCCGAGCAAAATTTAACTGTTAAGGGAATGAAGTATTTTACTATTTTAAGCAACATAAAATTAATAAAACTTTGAAGAATTTGATTCTGCAGTATTGTAGAATGATTATAAACAAATTGACAGTGGTTAAGAAAAAAATATTTGACTAGATTTGTTGTTAGGCTCACATTCAATACTAGCTTATAGAAACATTGACTTTATACTTTAGATGTCAACTGTCAACTTTAATTGCTTTTGCATTAAGCGTTCGCAGACTTTTGAAAGGAAAGGAAGTATTGAGATGGGTCTGAATTCATCACATAACGAGTTTTTAGGAATTGGAATTATTTTAGCCGTTTTCCACTGTTGGGGAAAGATTCCAGAGGTGAGGACAGAATTAAATACATGGGTAAAATAAGGAAGAAGGAATGGTAACACAGCCTTTAAAAAGATTGGGTTTAACTCATCAACTCCTACCGTAGTGGATTTTAGAGCAATAAAACTTTCTACCACATCCATGCAGCTCACACAGGAAAAGCTGAATTGCACATCTGTGGGTTGAGTGGGTAAGCCACTCTCATAGGTTCGTATTCTCTTGGAGCTATCGAAGAAGGTACAGCTGCAAATTTCAGATTGAGTTCGTCCTTATTTAAATCATTTGGAAGATTCGATCTTTGCTTCCCTATTCATAGTTTTCGCATATTATCCCAGAGTTTACGACCTTTAGATTTGGTGTTTAGATGATTGGAGTAAAAATTAACCTTCGCACGTCTTATCTCTTGGACAACCTTGTTTCGTAATAATTTGTACATTGTATGAAGTTCTTCAACACGAAAATGTATCCATCGTCGATAAGCTAGATCTCGCTACTTCATCAGTTCTTTGATTCTACCTGTGAACCATGGTTTAAAATCATTAGTATAATTTTTTGTTTTTAAAGGAACATATAGATTGAATAAAAGATTTAGATTAGTGTTTAAAAATTCAACTTGATCGTCAGGCAAAAGCATAAGATAGATGTCACTCCATGCTATCGAATTAATATGGTTTACGAGGGATGGGGTGTGAATATTTTTAAAGTCCCTTAACTGGATTCTGGAACTATGGGGGCTGATATTTGTGTTGAAGTCATAAGCCAAGAATAAAAGATCATGTCTTGAAAACGCAGGAGCAATAAGTTGGTCATAGAGAAAAACTTCATCGGTTTCACTTACATAGAAATGGTCTAATAACGTGCTAGAAGACTGGGTAAAATATGTTGGTTTTAAAAAATAACTGAGTATAAGTCAAAGGAATTCATATTTTCACACAGCCTTCTATCAGTAAAAGATCACTATTGAAGTCACCGGTTATTATAATGTTTGAGGAAATGACTGTGATTTCGCCTATAACTGCATAAAGAGGTTCTAAGTCGGTATATATGTTTGGCCTATAGATCACTCCCAAAAGAAGATTATTCTCTCTACCTCTAACATCTACAAACAAGTACTCGCAAGGGAAACCTGGTGGCGAGGAATATCTAAGTTTACAACTTAAATTAGATTTGACGTATAAAGCAACCCCCCGCCCGATTGCTTCTGTCAAAACGAAAAATATTATAGCCATTAAGTAAATATGTGGCATCGCTCACAGATGCAGAGAACCATGTTTCAGACACACAAATTGCGTCGATTGTCGAATTTTCAAATAAATATCTAAATTCATCAATTTTCATTAACAAACTTTGCGCATTAATATGAATAACCTTAAAACCCTCTCGTCGATTACTTAAAACTTTTACCATCGTTCGCAGTATAACATCATTGGTGTCTCCTATGGAATTCACAGTTCGATCACTCAACTCTGAAGCGAGTGGTTATACAATGAGACCTGAGCAACACACACACAAGATAATGGGTAACAATTAAAATATCAAAGCAACTACTTTCGCAATATTATTTGAATTTGAGTTTAAATAATAATAAAATAGATAGAATGAAGAAAGATAGAGAAAGTTTAAAGAGAAATAAGGAATGAGAGATAAAAATAATAAATAATAATACCAATATTGATATTAATTTCATCATCATGGCGTTCAGCGTTGGTGAAATGTTTTCTCGTTTTCGTTTTCCACTTCTTCTTCTTGATTTACTGTCGCAGCAGCAGCAGCATAGATGTTGTATCGTTGTTGATATGAATGATCTCTCCTTCGACACTCTCTTTAACAAAGATCAAACCAGAGCGTGTGTATACTGTGGAAAGAACACCTCGGCGTTTGAGGCGCATAGCATGTTGGAATTAAGAGCGATTTTTGGATGTCAAGCTTGCATGTAAGTAAATATTATGAAGTTCTTTCCCTTGCACCCTTACTCCGGTGTTTTCTAAATGCAAAGGTCTTTTGTTTGCTTTGTGATAGAGAGCGACAGACTTTAATACAGTGTTCCTGTCATGTGGGGAGCTGAATTTTAGTATAATGGGAGGATCATGTATACTGTTGTTATTTTTGTGGAACACAATCCACTGTGTAGCATATGCTGTTTAGAATGGATTTAAAATCTTCATTTGGCAGCTGTGGGATGCCAAGCAGAATAGCATCTGATGCAACCTCCATACGTTCGTAAGCATCACATCGGTGTTGCAGATCAGCCAGATCTTCCTTCAAATCATTTATAACGTCCAAGTGGTTAGATTCCATTTTTGCGATTTGTCCTTTAAAGGCCTCGATCGTCGTTTCGGTTTTTTTGACGTGGGTGGCAAAGTTCTTTTGGATTTGTTCGAAACGTTGAGTGAAATCTATCCGTAGATCTTTTATCTTCCTGGATATTTGGTTGACGATATCAGCGGTGAGGTTTTTAATGAGGCTTTCCATCTCGGAACGAGACATTGTTGTTGTAGGTGAAGTGGATTCGTTTTCTATTTTTTTGGTTGCAGTGTAATTGGTGTAGGTCAGATGGGTGACGTTGGATGTGGTGGCAGTTGTTTCGGTCTCAGTTGTAGTGATGATGGTGGTGGGAGCGTTGGCGACGGTGGTTGTTGGAATTGAAGTTGGGTGTGAGTTGGTGACGGTGGTTGTTGGAGTTAAAGTTGCTGCTTTTATTTTAATTGTTGCAGGTGTGGATGGATTTGTTGCAGGATTAGCTGACTTTTTTCTATCGGCTATTTTGCATGTTGCGGGGGTAGCCACTTTTGGTTTCTCTTTCTCTGAGCGTGTAATTCTACCGCTTCCAACCATAATTGTAGAGAGATGAGAAAAACGTTCTCTTGATGCCGATACAAAGAAAACAGGCGCGTGACAGAATCAAATAAGAAGGAAAAAAAGTGTTAGAAAAAAATGTTCTCAAGCGGTAAAAACATCTGATTGTGGAAAGGAACTACTGCTTTAAGTTCAAAATGAGTTCGGTCCACTATAAATGTTGATCAATTATGACACCTAGGTATTTGAAGTTATTGACCATCTTAATATTAAAACACGTACTGCTGCAAGCTGCTTTGAAGTTAAAACAACATTGAGAATAAGATTCTGAGCAATTGCTATTTAACAGATTAAAATTCGTACAAAACGGTCCATGAAACATTACGTTAATATCAGTGTAGACATTTGTTTCAGGACTAAACAGCATTAATTTTGTTTTGTTGCTTACAATAAGTTTATGGTCTGCAAAACATAACTTAAACAAACGCACATCGTTATTTATGTCAGCTACTAAATTCAACGGATTTAATGCTACATATCCAATCGCAATATCATCAGCAAAGACATTTCTTTTTCCTATGAATGGCAGGTCGAAAACAGAATTTATGTAGATTAAAAAGAGGACTGGACCAAGGACTGATCTTTGTGGAACACCCAAATAAATATTCAATAAATAGCTTAAAACACTACACACTTTAACTTTTTGATTACGATTACTTAAGTAAGATTCAAACCAGTTGTGAATGAATCCTCAAAAGCCAACATTATGTAACTTGTTCAAAAGGATTCTGTGATTCACCATATCAAATGCCTTTGTGATAATAATTCTTATTAATTTTTTTCAAAAACCTTTGAAATTGATGGCAATAATGAAATAGGTCTGAAGTTACCAAAATTTTTGTTGTTGCCTTTTTTAAAAAGGGGTATAACAATGGGACACTTTAACTCATCAGAGATAGTTGCTGATAAGAAACTTAAGATAAATATATGAGCCATTATATATAATTTATACAACGCGGGTGTTTTCAGCATAGCATTCGAGATACCATCAATACCAACAGAATTTGAATTTTTGAATGAATTTATAGTTTTTAATACTTCAAATCCAGATATCATTTCAAAGTGGAGACTGTTACCACTATGGACGTCGTTCGAAGGACTGTAGCTATTGCAGCATTAGCAAGAAGTTGTTTCATAAGAAAAAGAATTATGTCCAACACTGATAATGTAATTATTGAATATTTCCCTGGGATCAGTATCACTTTTAGTACTATTTTCTACTGAAATTGAACTGGAATGAATATTTCGTTTTCTCTGACATTGTTAGTCGAATTACTTATTAGATCTTTAAAAGCCTTTAAAAACAAGTAATAAGTTTGGAGGGATCATCTTCTACATATACATCGTCCCAATTTGCAAACAATAAATCATTATTTAGTTCGTTAAAATCCATTTAAGTCTACCTACGTTCAGGATTCGATTTATCTTGCTTTATATTTTTCCAAAATCTTAAACACAAAACCTGTCATACAGAGATCAGTGAATTGGGGGTCAAAGACTATTCCAGCACAATCGTTTAGATTCGTTTTTGAGAAGCGGCCATAAAAATAGTCGAGACAGGTACGTGCAGTTGATCAAATAAAATTAAACATATCACCGAATAAATAGACAGAAATTTTCATAATATCAGCACTTTTCAGACTATAAGTTTTAAATTCACGCTCTTACAAATCTCGCACAAAAACTCCGATACCTCCAGAAGCATACGAAAATTTTCAATTTCATAGGAATAAATTCAAATTTTCAAAAGAGGTATAAAATCAGGCTTATTTTAAAAGGTTTCCAGAGAACAAGCCAATAAGTCGAAGTTACTCCGTAAGTCTGTTTTAACGTACAGCGTAAATAGATTTAAGATTACCAGAATCAGATTTGAAAATACAATCACAGTTGCTATGACTGGTTGACATGGTGCGATCGCTGTTAATAAGATCAAAATTATTTACTTAGTTTAGTATTAGTTACTATCTTGTATATTATTTAAATCTTGGAAAGATATTATAACTATTATCTCACCATTATCATTCCTTCATAGGTATTTTAATTTATTCTCAATTTTAAACTTCTTAGCTGACATATATAAAGCTCGAGTATATTTAGTAAAATAATCGTTAATATAAATACTATTTTACTTATTATCGGCAAATAAAGATGCATTTAATTTCCGCTTCTCAGTTTCTTTCTTCCGCTCTATAATTTCCTTTACGGCACACGAGGAAAGTTGGATAAAAAGAATATTTCCTTTCACATTCGAAATTGTCTTATTTTCTGGTTTTATACAAATCTTACGAATTTCATCGGTAAAGATACTGACGTTCAAAGCTTCATTGAAGATTGTTTGTAAACATGCAGATGCATTATTATTGTTAACTTCTAGGATACCTATACCCATGATACACAGAAATACAAGGTATGCTCACTAGACGCATACAAATCGCCATCTTGATATTTTATGACGTCACATTCTTCTTTTATTATTATTTTATTTATTAAGTGAAGATTATCTTTTAGAACTGAAGGCTTAAACGATTTTTTATGATGACAAGAACAATAAACACAAAAAACAATAACAAAATCGGCAAATTAATAGATTTATTTAAACTCTGTAAGAACAAAAATCAGAAAAATGTGACGTCAGAGCCAAAGTGAGCATACCTTGTATTTCTGTGTATCATGCCGATACCTACAACTTCAATTGAATCATCCAAAAGCTTTTGTTCTCTCCAGTTTAATTTGCTCTCTATTCCAATAAGCATCCGCTTTAATTCCACATTTTCTTTTTTTAAAGCCATTAGTGAAGAAATTCGGTGTTAATTTTTTTAAAGTTTATTATCTCGGTGTATAATAACTGGAGAGTAATCGATACGTTGCCTTCTGACTGCATTCTGTGGTGCATTCGAAAATGGGCTTGTAGGCTTGTAGCTGTATAGGTTCTATCTCATGTAAAATGCGTGATGATTATTTAGATTTGTACCCGTTGTGCTTATTGTGCTTTTACACGTTGACTGGCCAGTCATGAATAACATGAGTGCAAAAGAGATAGCAAATTCGAAAGTTGAGAAGAAAAAACATTTTACCCATTTTACTTTTTCTTGCTGTTTGTTTTTCTCGCATTTCAGTTTGTACATGATGG
Organism: Platycheirus rosarum; assembly: GCA_963971375.1. Taxonomy (NCBI): domain Eukaryota; kingdom Metazoa; phylum Arthropoda; class Insecta; order Diptera; family Syrphidae; genus Platycheirus; species Platycheirus rosarum. The sequence continues at coordinate 9,147,935 of OZ020511.1, read as the reverse complement.
TCTTTAAATTTGTGTTCATTGCTGGTCTTCGATGCCTTCGTAGGCAGCGGTAAAGTGCATTCTTGTTGTTGTTGCGAGTGACACTGTAGAACATTGCACTTATCGCAGCGATATTTTATTTTATTTTCTAACATAAGTACGTAATCAGCATCATACTCCTTGATCTACATATACACATTCATAGTGAAAAGTAAATGAACAATATGAGCAAGTAATAATGGATTGAGTATTTGTTTTTCCATCTAGTTTGTCCGTACAAATCAAACAATTCATGCTTTTTAGTATGTAATATTGACTTTTTTAAATAAACCTTAAATAGAACAAAACGCGCACGACACCACGAAAAAATACGTCCGTTCTTGACAAAGTCAGTTACAATAACGAGATTAGGATTACTTTTTTTTTTTTTTTTTTTTTTTTTTCCTTTGTCAACGGCCTTGGCTCCGATAAAGCATCGCTTCCCGTGAGATCAGCGAAATCAAGCATCGTTGCGCGTGGTTAGTGGAAAGATGGTGGACCGTCTCGAAACCAACTGCGTGCTGTTGACATGTGTTATGTGTTTTCTGTTTTTCCGTCCTCCCTCTATCTTCTGTTCTGTCCTGTATCAATATCGTCTTGTGTGTTGTCTTTGTAATTGTCTGAGCCGATGGCCTCAGCAGCCAGTGCTCATTAGTGTCTCTGCTTCGTAGATTTATCTACGGAGCAGATCAATATGTAATGTAATGTAATGTACTGTATGTATATGTAAAATTAATACCTAGTCTTTTCTGGTACTTACATTAACTGAATACATGATTTAAGTTAAAAATAACCTTAAATACTAGGGGTAAGGAAATTATTATGATATCACAATAATTTTCGTGCCATGGAGATAGAAAAAAAGAGAGTAGAAATATAGGTCAATGAGGATAAAGTTGGGAAAGTATAAAGATATAGGTTATTGATAGAAGAAATGAAATTGCATAATTATTACATAATAAACTAACGCTGTTCCGATACATATTGAAATACTTTATTTTTAAATTGTTTGGACCCATTGGCCCTTTTAATATCAGTTGGCAGGGAATTCCAAAGTTTAATTGTATTGACAAAAAACAATCGTGCTGAGTTTATGTACCGATAGGGTGGCACAATGAGATTAAATGTTCTGCGGGATTGTGCAAACTGCAATTTTTGAAATAAATAAGTAGGTTAACTTATGCGAGAAAATTAATTTTCTTGCATTTAAAAATTGTGTTAATAGGCGTTTTTCTTTATTCAATCAGAAAAGGTATCTGAACAGAGTCTGAGCATTCTGAGCATGCTCTGATCATTCTCTGAACGAAAAAAAGAAATACAATTTTAAAGATCTGAATGCTCTGAGCGAAAAAAGAAATACAACTTCTTTTTTGACAATTCAGACTCTGCTCTGAACGAATAAAGATAAACGCCTAATGAACACCCTAAAACAAGCAAATTGAAATGTGTTATATGATGATAGTGGCGAACATTATATATATAACGAACCGAGTTGTTAAAAGCAACTTGAAGTTTGTTTTGCGATACAGAGTCCAGCTTGCAAAAAATAGTATCAGCATAACATATTAATGGAAGAATAAGTGTCTTAACAAGTATCAATCTTGTTGCTTGAAAAGAGAACGCTGCTGAGAGCCATAACTTTCGAAGTGCTCCATAAATTCGGCCAACAATATAACTTATGTGGGTACCACAGGATAAGTTACGATTCAACATAAACCCAAGAGTTCGACCAGTTTTTTTAAAAAGTTGTTTTTTTTGAAAAAAATTTCGAAAAAATATTAATTTTTTTTTCTAGTATATCATTATAAGGAAATCTGTAGTTTTTATCAGGGAAAATTATTTAAATAAATGCAATCAACCCATTTCAAAATATTTCGAAAACTAATTTTTTTTTTCGAAAATTTTAAAAAAATCGAAAAAAAAAGTTTTTGAAAATTTTGAAATGCAATATTAATTTAATTATAAGTGACTTTCTGTGTTTACGATAAAACCGCATTTGAAAAACCGGTTATATGAGATGTTTACTAAAAACCGTTAAGTATTGTTGTTTTGATACTTTTTATAAGTTCAAACTGTGTTATTTTCAACGTAAATGTTAATTGTTTCTGTTAAAGATCTTGCCTTCCAAAGTAATTAGGCAATTAAGAGCAAGTATGCGACCCAGTCGTGCCCATTTTTGTATTTATCAAATTTTTTGGTGTTGCGTTGAGGATGTCACTCACTCAATTGAATTAAGTTGACCCCCCGTTTTGCAACATTACCATTGAAAAATGGTTGATTTTTATCAAGGTTGGTTTTGTACTGAAACTTGTTTTTATTGTATCTTAACTAATGTATTTTATTCCAAACGAATTGGTTAGATTCTTCATTTCGGGTCCACTAGAAGAATTTTGACTTAGCAACAGAACTAAAATCAAAAAAGTCTCCACTCTACATTTCCATGACATTAAATGCTTTCGGAATTTTCTTTTTTTTTCATTTATCTTCCCTTTTTGAATCTTTTGCTAATTCCGTCATGAAATTATGATGATTCACTTTCAAGAATTGCAAGCTATTCAGCATCTCAATGTTTTGCAATCTCTAATTTTGCTTTGATTGTGTCACATTTATTACAGGCATCTATGCTGGTCTATTTGAATTTAATGTTCATTCCTATAGAAATCAAAGGTAAAAAATAATTTATATATTTATTTACCTACTGCTATAAAAAAAACTTTAAATGCTTAAAAGTAAAGTGATCGGTTAAATATAGTGTTTTTTTCCGAAAAAACACTAAGCTTTGAACGTAGTTACGACTTACCTATTACAGGAATATCTTGTACGAAATTTGTTGAAATTATTTTATTTGAAGAATGAATGAATGAATGCATGATTTTAGTAAATATCTAATGAAAACAATTTCACACAGGCCTAAAGGCACGTCCGAAATTAGGCTCAAGGGTGAACTGATGAGGATGAGCATTCCTTGCGGGACGAGTATTACGGGAGAAACTTTTAAGGGGACGAATGCAGCTGGCTACTTCGAGTGAATTTTTTTTATAAAACAAACGATAAAATAATGAAAGACATGAAACATTGCGTCGGTGTTCGAGAGGAGCAATTGTTTCAGCGGCAGTTCTATTTCCTATCAATCTTAAGTTCGATTTTGTATTCTATCAAGCAAGTAAAGCGATGTTTGTGAAGCACCTGCCCAAAGGTGGGAGTTATACTCAAGCTTAGGGCGTATAAACGCTTTAAAAATTGTAGCCAGATCAGAAGATACTTCTTACACCGATACAGAAAACCTAAGCACTAATATATGGTCGTTCAAACGGAGGTCAATGTTGACACACATACCGAGAACTGAGAGAGTAAAGGTCCAAATTAATGTCCGTTATAAATAAACTGTCTTAGGTGTTATGCCCATAAACTTGCATACAAAAAATCAATTTAAACAGCACAAATAGGACAAATTCAGATGCCCTTATCTATTTACCGCAAGCATTGGATGGCCATACAATGCCTACAGTAGAAAGATGCAGTTAAGCACAAAGGTCATAGGACAGATAAGAGGATGTATTTGCGAGGCGAGTGTGTACTATATTTTCTTCCACAGCGCGAGTGGGCATATTTATCTGTCTTTCAACGACGCAAGTATTTTTATCATTTTCTCAAACGAGTGTGTAATTTTTTTTTAAATTAAATTCTTGAAAGAGTTAATCCATGTTTTCATAATCAAATCCATTTGCTGATGATTTTCTTTCATTTATAACGGGTTCCGAAAATAACTGCGAGTTAGATTATAAGTAAACAGAGAAGACAAATAAAAAACTTCACACTTATAGGGACTATAAGGCAAGTTAAGGATTCGTAAATATAAAAAAAATTGAGGTAACAATCTAACATGACATTACGATCATAGAGAAGCATAAAAAAGTCATTGGCAAAAAATGTCCGTCTGTCTGTCAGTCTGTCTGTCTGTCTTTCTGTCTGTCTGTCTGGGCGTATATCGAGCTGCAGCCTAAACGGTTTAAGCGATTGCCTTCAAATTTGGTGTGTGTTTATCTTTTGGCATTCCTCAGAGGGGAAATTGAAATTTTATTTTTAGGGCTAAAAATAACGGTACTTGCCATACGACCGTTTAGGAAAAGCTTATTTTTCTCGAAAACGGCTCCAACGATTTTGATGAAAATTTTTGAGAATTTTTGGTATTGGCTTTCATGTGGTTAGAACCACATATGAGGGAAAAGTCTATTAACGGGACCTTTCATATAACGGTTTTTTTAATTTTTGGCTTGCTCGGTAACGGCTATATGGATTTCTGTCAAATTTTATATTTGAGAAGATCTACGTAGCCAAATTAATTCTGCATATCAAAATTTTGAATAACTTTTTTTTCTATTAAAAATTAATTTTTGAATTTTTTTTTTTTTGAAAAATCAATATTTTTAAAACTAATCAAACAAATATTTTTTTTAATTTTATAATCACACGTATACTAATAAACTCTAAAAAACTGCATACCAAAATTTGAAAACGAATTTTTTTTCAAAAAACTAAAAATAAAAAACAGGATTTTATCAAAATCCGTTCTAAAATTTTCGAAATACTTTTTTCATAAGTTCTTTGTTACTTAAGACGTTTGATGGCGTACCTTATTTTTACTAAAAACCGTTAAGTATTGTGGTTTTGATAGTTTTTATAAGTTCAAACTGTGTTATTTTGAACGTAAATGTTATTTGTTTTTGTCAAAGATCTTGCCGTCCAAAATTATTAGGCACATAAGAGCAAGTATGTGCGACCCAGTCGTGCCCATTTTTTCATTCTGTTTGGCAAATACGCCTTTCCTTGCCAGTCTTAGAATTTATAATTTTCGAGAACTCGTATTCTTTATTAACTTGTTATTTTAATGCACAGGTTAACGTTTTGTTAGTTAGTTTAGTTTTATTTTTTATAAATAGTTAACAATGGTTGAATAATCTAAGCCTAATTGGTTTAGCCTAAGGCCGCCTACCAGGTTGACAATATATTACATATTTTTTTGAACATATAAATTTTAAAAATCTCCCTAAACAATACATTTTCTGTAACGAAGCTCAGCTGATGCTACTTTCCGCCATTCACTGCATAAAATCCCGCCCGTTCTTATAATATTTTTCAGCACTATATTTGGAATTTTCGAATCTTCCATCTCGTAAACTTTGAGGACATAATTAAAGTGCATTTCAAGTGTATGCAAAAACATAGGTGGATTTCCGGTTTCAATATACATCGTATAGTTAGGCGTATTTTTTGGTAAACGCCCCATACCTGGGCTCCGTATAGCATGTTTGCAGCTTCGATTGAGTTAAACAGTGTTTGTTTATGTACTCTTTTCGTATACAGCGCTCCCAGATCGATGAGATGGCTCTTTTGGCATCAGATAATTTTTCTTCAAGATGTATGTTTAAATTTAGATTTGCTGATATCAGCATACCAATATATTTATATTTTCGAACTATCTCTATTTCTTCTCCACATAACTTCCATTTTTCCAAGCACGAGAAGTTTAAGTGTTTAAGTTAATTGATAAATTTCAACATTTACAATACACGATTATAGCTTATTTATCATTAGCTGCATACGATTCGCTGTGTCACATAAAAAAACGACATCGTCCGCATACATTAATGGTAGGATTGGGATTCCGCTGAAATTTATTCCTCCCTTTACTTCATCCGTTATATCTTTAACATACAAAATGAAAAGTAACGCCCTAAGTATGCACCCCTGTTTCACTCATCGAAGTTTCAAATTCGAGATTATATCACCGTCCCACACAAGTGCAGCATTATTTTCTTACAACGCGTTTAGCTCTTGTAAACTCGCTCTCTGGAACAGATGTCTTAATAATTTCTGTTAACGTTTAAATGTTAGCTACGAAATATTCTTCCAGATCTTCAAGTTTCGTATTTAAGTTATGTTGATAAGTATCCCGCATTTTATCTTTCCAATAAAGTTTTGGTAAAAGATTTAGTTGCTTTATGCGATCTTTGTTTTCAGTTGCGGATACAGCAAATGTAACTTCCAAAGGCATATGATCCGAGAAAATTTCCGTTCCGATTTTTAAAGTCGTCCAAAAGCTTATGCGATTTACCTGCTACAAAACAATAGTCTATAACTGAACCAGATGATCCACGAATGAAGGTAAGTTCACCTTCAGAGTCGTCGTGAGAGCTTCCATTTAGTACACTAATGTCGTAAGCATCAGCGAGTTGTAATATTTTGGAACTTTTGTTATCACGAAAGGAATCCTTATCCTTAGATTTGCGATTTTTGACCAAACAATTACCGTTATAACCAATTACATAATTATTTTGAGCAAATCCTATTCGACCGTTAAAATCCCCAACAAGCATTATATCACTTGTAATCAAAGATTGAAGCGCATCACATAAGGTGTCGTAAACACGTCGCCAGTTGTTGCAATTTAAATAAAAAGATATTACACGGTAGGTATGCAGCTCTCCAGCTCTCTTGAAACTAATTTGAATAAAATCAAGATTTTTCCGTTATCCAAATAAAGTTCCTCCAAATATTAAGGTTTTTACTGCAGGATCCCATTTAAGATTATAATTTAAAAATATGTGCTTAAATCTATTTTCATCATTTCCTAAAAGATGAGTATCAAAAATTACAAATATATCAAAATCCTTAACATAATTACAAAAAATCACAAAATTCAATTTATTTTGTATCTTGATAGCTCATGATTGTAGCTCAATATTTTTATGTTCTTATTTACTTAACGATTTTGGCTTATTGACTGGCACACATCATGCATCGTGTGAAACCGCATTAGAACTTGTGGGTACACCCATAGGAATAACATCAGATGATTTTCTCTGGACTTTGGCATCACTAATATGTTTGACATTTGTTGCCAAATTTGAAGTTTTGTTTATTGCGGTTGTTGTATTTTCACTTTCATTCACAAATAATTTTAGATTTAATTAAATATTATCCCAAAAAGTGTTTGAATAATTTCACCTTCGTTTTTTTCACCACATTGCAACCCTTGCGCAAAGTCCCAAATAAAGACTTTTCCAGCAACAAGAAGTTGTGTTTCACTCAAGCTAAGGTGGCGTTTCTCGTTCCCTGGTTGCTCTGTTGGAGTTTAAGATATTCCTATTTTTACCATTTAGAGGTTAGCTTTTCAGAAGATTTTTTCTTGGCTTAAAAGCGACTTAGAAGTTAAAACTTACTTAGAAGATATATTTTTTGAAGGATTCTTTCTTATTCAATGTTTGTGAATGTTTTTTTTCTAATAATTTGCACTTTTTCACAACTTTTTTATTCTTTTTATTGGGAGCTCAAATGTTCGCATTCACTCAGGTTAACGTTTCAACACTTATTCAAATGAACAAAATCTTAAAGAACTTCACTTCCCGGCACGCTTAATTCAACTGATGATTTACGCTTGATTTCTAAATAACAAATTAATTCAATGAAAGAAATGGATTTCTTGGATTGACCGTTTAAAAAAAGACGCTTAGACTACATACATAGTTACTTGTGCCGACCCAACTGAAATTTGCAATAACCGCTTATGTTTGTTTAAATTCTAAGAACGAAATTTAATTTTTAAGTCGAATAAGTCGTTTTTCGAGAATATGACCGATTAATTTTCGAACAGTTTTCTAATTTTCAAAAATCGCTTACATCTTAAGCGGTTTTCAGTATGCTTGTTGGGTTTCAAAAGAACTTTTGAATTTTGATGAATGCCTTATATCAACTTTGTCGTTAGCGTAAGCGATATTTTCTTTTCCATTTATTTCAACGAAAATTGAAGTAAGACTGCTAGGGTTTTTTCTAATATGTAACAAACATAAGAAGATAACGATGCAAACAAAATCTCGGTTGTCGCTTAAATCGACTTAAGCGGTTATTTATTGTGTTAGCTACTTGAAATGCACTGGGGTGGAATAACTTTAAGAAAAGTCAAAACACGCAACTTTGAGTCAGGGTTCCAACTTGAGAAATCGCGTTTTGCAGTAGATCGCATTGTATATACATTGCCTATAGTACTATCATGAGACGAGAAAAAATCTTTTTCTCTAGAGCCGCTTGGAGTGCTAGTGTAGGACATTTTATTTGAGTGAGAGAGAATTAAGAGCATGGTTTTTAGTGTTATGCTTTGTGCTTAGTTTCCTGCGCATGTGCAATGTGACAATGTGAGGCAAGAAAAAACCGAAGGAGAACATGAAATAATTCAGTATCTTGTTTTGTTCATTGTATATATGTGTATAAACTGCTGGCAGTTTTGAAGTTAATATATAATGGTTTCGCTTAGCTGAGGCTTAGTTTTTTGTAAGGATTTATACAAGATCCAACATTTTCATTGTTTACGTTTTTTTATATGGGATATGTAATATGAGAACTGGTTCTTACATAAGTATTTATACATGCGTACGTCATTGACGAGACTTTTGATTTGAGTTTTTTAGGATTTTCAAGTTTTGTATGAGCACTACCTACATACATATTTGTCATATTTGTACATATATACATCATTGACCAGACTTTTGATTCGAATTCTTTAGGATTTTCATTTTTTTTACTATTCTATTATGAAGGTTGTCGTCTTGAAATAGTGTACACATTCATTCTTGAAATTTAAACACAAACTTACTTCTTGCTGTATTTATACAAAGATACAAATGCCCTTGCAATGGATGGATTTTTGTTTTGAATTTTACTTTCCATTCAGATAGGTACCAACATATACATATAGATACATAGATATGTATGTGTAGGTATCTATCTGAATGAACAATGTGCAGAAATTCAATCAAAAATTGTTTGTAAATTGATTTATATTATTATTGATTGATTATATATTATTGATTTATAGTAACAAAGATCTTTTGTTTGTTTGAGGTTTATATAATAGGAACTAGTTGACCCACCCAGCTTAGCTCGCGGGAAAGAAATTTATAGTTAAACCAAGATATTTCTTTTAAATACCACGGGTTTTTTTACATTTGTAATACCTTATTGTTTAATTTTTACTTGCAATTATAGGTAGGTAAGGTACTAAGTACAAGTTATGCATTCGTGCAGAAAAAAAATTGAGATAACAATCAAATACGATGATGGAGAAACATATTAGAGTCACTGGCAAAATTCTGTCCGTCTACTAAACGGTTTGGCCAGTCGTCTTTAAATTTGGATTATAAGTTTATTTTGACATTCGACATTGGATTTTTTTAATTTCTTTTTTAGCTGAAATATTTACGGTACTTGCGATATAACCGTCGAGTAAAAGCTTATTTTTGTCAAAAACAGCTCCAAGAATTTTGTATGTAAAAAATTAATGTGCATTCAATTATGGTTAAAAAAAATATGACGGTGGGCTAAAGGAAAATGTAAGTAGCCTAAGTAATCTTACACTAAAATATATTTATATAGGTGTATTTAAAAATAACGGCAACATTTAAAATAATGTGCTATACCTTTTTTTAAAGCAAAAAGTCTGTTCAATCATATTATTTTTTAAATAAAGAATTTCAGAAAAAAATAAATATATAAAAGGCACGACTGGTTTGCACGTACTTGCTCGTGTGTGCTAATTTGTTTATTTAGGGGCAGGTGTAAGCTTTTGTTTTCTCGATTGAAATTTTTGCATTCAGTAGTAATCGAATAGTTTTTTACTTGCGATTTATAGGGACTATAAAGCAAGTTATGCATTCGTAAAAAAAAATCTAACAATCAAACATGACATTACGATGATAGAGAAGTCAAAAAAGTGGGTACGGAAATTCCGTCCGTCTGTCTGTTTGTCTGTCTGTCTGTTCGTATCGATATCTACAGCCTAAACAGTTAGGCCGATTTGATTCAAACTTGGTATTATAGTATTTTTAGAGTGCTCTACTCGACAGTTTTTGGAATTGGCATTCTAGCTCCAAAACTAACGGTACCTGCCATATAACTTTTAATGAAAAACTTATTTTTCTCGAAAACGGTTCCTACGATTTTGATAAAACTTTTAGAATGATGTTTTCTATGCAAAATCTATCTTTTAGTTTAAATGGATTTTTGAGAAAAAGTTTTATAACCGTACCTCCCATATGACCGGTTTTTTTCAAATTAGACTTTCTCGTTAACTAATCAAGGGATTTTGATAAAATTTTAAAAATATGTAGTTTTTTATGATTTAAATAATATTGCTTATTAAAATTTTCAAAAACATTTTTTTCTTAATTTTTAATTTTTTTTTTAAACTTATTTTGTTTTTTGAATATTTTGACAAAGATTTTTTTAATTTTTTCTCCTAGTATAAACTATAGATTTCTTTAAATTGACATACTCAAAAAAAATGTATATATATGTTTTCGAAAGTTTTTTCAAAAAACTGGTCGAACGATTTTGAAATGAAAAATTTATAAAATAGAAAACAGCAAGAGAAATAAGATGGCTTACAACATTTTTTCCAAAAAACGTTATGAATAGTTTTTTTTTTGATTTGATTAAACAAATAATATTTTCCCCCAAATTTTGTTTTATATTGCTCGGTTGAGCCCTAGCCACTAGTCTAATGAAAGCAAATTTCGTTATTTAAATTATTATTTATTTATCGTTATTTATTTTAAAGCATTTTATGATCGTAACAGCATACAGCATACAGAATAAATAATAAGGACGCCTATGGTAAACACATAAACATGCAAAAACAACTAACAAATAAAAAAAATACTCGATTACCTACTGAATGCAAAAATTTCAATCAAGAAAACAACTCAACTCAACGGTCATATGGCACTTCCTTTACTTTTAGGCCTACAATTTAAATTTCAATGTCCCCTCTGGGGAATGCCAAAATAATCACACACACCAAGTTTAAAGATAATCGCTTAAGCCATTTAGGCTGCAGCTCGTTATACATACCTACTGACAGACAGACAGTCATTTTTTGTCGATCACTTTTTTAGACTTCTCTATGATCGTAATTTCATGTTTCATTGTTATCTAAATTTTTTTTTATATTCACAAATTCTAAACTTTGTAGGTAGTGCCCCGTGGCTTAGTGGTTAGTGTGTCGGACTGCTAAGCGAAAGAACCTGGGTTCAAATCCAGCTCATAGCCACCTTTTTTTCTGGGGTACTGCCTCTTGCGAGGAACTGACAAAACCTCCAAGAGTAAAATTTGTCTTGAAAAAGTGCATCTCATGTAGCCGTTCGGACTCGGCGGTAAACTGTAGGTCCCTTCCATTCTTGCAGAGTAACAACACACACACAGGAATGGTTGAGAGTATAAGTCACTAGGCCTTGGCTCCTCAAGGAGCTGTCGCGCCAATAAATTTAATTTTTTTTTTTAATTCTAAACTTTACCTTATAGTCCCTATAATCGCAAGTAAAATTTGAAAAAACTGTGTAAAATGTCAAAATAACCTTAAGTTCTAAATTTGAAGTCGATTGGCTCATCGGTTTAGGCTATAGTCCAAAATACATCCGTACAGACAGACCTACAGACAGACGGACAGAATTTTGCCAGCAACTCAAATATGTTTCTCTATCATCGTAATGTAATGTTTGATTATTATCACAATTTTTTTATGTTCACGAATCCTAACCTTGACTCATAGTCCCTATAATCACAAAGCTACTTGTGCAAATTGTGCATAAAATTCAACATCAACGATAACGAAGCCAATGAAATGAAAATTCAAAAAATAAAATCATTGTCGATCCTCTTCGTTGTTCATGTGCTTATTAAGTTTTCCTTTTTAGTATCTCCCTCACCCTCGCTCACACCATCTACCACACCGACAACCGACCGATCGACCTGAATTTAGCTGAACATTTTATCAAAGATAATATAACAAGTATACCTACGTAAATACACACATTATGTAGGGATGTATGTAGGTACATACCTAAATATCTACCTACCCTCGAATGTTTTATATGAAAAAAATATAAAACTCAAAATAAACTTATCAACCAGCTTAAACATATACCCACCCCCCAGACACCATTCATTTACAAAAGTCGTTTTTCTTCTTTTTTGTCAATCCTTTTAACTAGCCATCTCGTCGCCCTGCTTGTGTGAAGCAATCCAGTTGTGCAAAAAAAAAACTATACTCACATCATTGTATATATGTAAACTGCAAACTGCAAAGAGTAAAGTACATGTTCACAGATTTTCTCTTAGAATTCTCTTTGTTCGACTCGTTCGCCTCTTTCAATTTACCAAGTTCATTTTCCCTAGAGCCGCTTGGAACGCCACCGTCCAACGGTCGTCATGATAGTACTATAGCAGTCTATATACAATGGGTGACGGTGAACAACGAAGAGGATCGACAATGATTTAATTTTTTGAATTTTCATTTCATTGGCTTCGTTATCGTTGATGTTGAATTTTATGCACAAGTAGCTTGGTGATTATAGGGACTATAAGTCAAGTTTAGGATTCGTGAACATAAAAAAATTGTGATAATAATCAAACATTACATTACGATGATAGAGAAACATATTTGAGTTACTGGCAAAATTCTGTCCGTCTGTCTGTAGGTCTGTCTGTACGGATGTATTTTGGACTATAGCCTAAACCGATGACCCAATCGTCTTCAAATTTAGAACTTAAAGTTATTTTGACATTTTACACAGGAGTTTTTTCAATTTTTACTTGCGATTATAGGGACTATAAGGTAAAGTTTAGAAGTTGTGAATATAAAAAAAAAATTTGATAACAATGAAACATGACATTACGATCATAGAGAAGTCTAAAAAAGTGATCGACAAAAAATGACTGTCTGTCTGTCAGTAGGTATGTATAACGAGCTGCAGCCTAAATGGCTTAAGCGATTATCTTTAAACTTGGTGTGTGTGATTATTTTGGCATTCCCCAGAGGGGACATTGAAATTTAAATTGTAGGCCTAAAAGTAAAGGAAGTGCCATATGACCGTTGAGTTGAGTTGTTTTCTTGATTGAAATTTTTGCATTCAGTAGGTAATCGAGTATTTTTTTTATTTGTTAGTTGTTTTTGCATGTTTATGTGTTTACCATAGGCGTCCTTATTATTTATTCTGTATGCTGTATGCTGTTACGATCATAAAATGCTTTAAAATAAATAACGATAAATAAATCATAATATAAATAACGAAATTTGCTTTCATTAGACTAGTGGCTAGGGCTCAACCGAGCAATATAAAACAAAATTTGGGGGAAAATATTATTTGTTTAATCAAATCAAAAAAAAACTATTCATAACGTTTTTTGGAAAAAATGTTGTAAGCCATCTTATTTCTCTTGCTGTTTTCTATTTTATAAATTTTTCATTTCAAAATCGTTCGACCAGTTTTTTGAAAAAACTTTCGAAAACATATATATACATTTTTTTTGAGTATGTCAATTTAAAGAAATCTATAGTTTATACTAGGAGAAAAAATTAAAAAAATCTTTGTCAAAATATTCAAAAAACAAAATAAGTTTAAAAAAAAAATTAAAAATTAAGAAAAAAATGTTTTTGAAAATTTTAATAAGCAATATTATTTAAATCATAAAAAACTACATATTTTTAAAATTTTATCAAAATCCCTTGATTAGTTAACGAGAAAGTCTAATTTGAAAAAAACCGGTCATATGGGAGGTACGGTTATAAAACTTTTTCTCAAAAATCCATTTAAACTAAAAGATAGATTTTGCATAGAAAACATCATTCTAAAAGTTTTATCAAAATCGTAGGAACCGTTTTCGAGAAAAATAAGTTTTTCATTAAAAGTTATATGGCAGGTACCGTTAGTTTTGGAGCTAGAATGCCAATTCCAAAAACTGTCGAGTAGAGCACTCTAAAAATACTATAATACCAAGTTTGAATCAAATCGGCCTAACTGTTTAGGCTGTAGATATCGATACGAACAGACAGACAGACAAACAGACAGACGGACGGAATTTCCGTACCCACTTTTTTGACTTCTCTATCATCGTAATGTCATGTTTGATTGTTAGATTTTTTTTTACGAATGCATAACTTGCTTTATAGTCCCTATAAATCGCAAGTAAAAAACTATTCGATTACTACTGAATGCAAAAATTTCAATCGAGAAAACAAAAGCTTACACCTGCCCCTAAATAAACAAATTAGCACACACGAGCAAGTACGTGCAAACCAGTCGTGCCTTTTATATATTTATTTTTTTCTGAAATTCTTTATTTAAAAAATAATATGATTGAACAGACTTTTTGCTTTAAAAAAAGGTATAGCACATTATTTTAAATGTTGCCGTTATTTTTAAATACACCTATATAAATATATTTTAGTGTAAGATTACTTAGGCTACTTACATTTTCCTTTAGCCCACCGTCATATTTTTTTTAACCATAATTGAATGCACATTAATTTTTTACATACAAAATTCTTGGAGCTGTTTTTGACAAAAATAAGCTTTTACTCGACGGTTATATCGCAAGTACCGTAAATATTTCAGCTAAAAAAGAAATTAAAAAAATCCAATGTCGAATGTCAAAATAAACTTATAATCCAAATTTAAAGACGACTGGCCAAACCGTTTAGTAGACGGACAGAATTTTGCCAGTGACTCTAATATGTTTCTCCATCATCGTATTTGATTGTTATCTCAATTTTTTTTCTGCACGAATGCATAACTTGTACTTAGTACCTTACCTACCTATAATTGCAAGTAAAAATTAAACAATAAGGTATTACAAATGTAAAAAAACCCGTGGTATTTAAAAGAAATATCTTGGTTTAACTATAAATTTCTTTCCCGCGAGCTAAGCTGGGTGGGTCAACTAGTTCCTATTATATAAACCTCAAACAAACAAAAGATCTTTGTTACTATAAATCAATAATATATAATCAATCAATAATAATATAAATCAATTTACAAACAATTTTTGATTGAATTTCTGCACATTGTTCATTCAGATAGATACCTACACATACATATCTATGTATCTATATGTATATGTTGGTACCTATCTGAATGGAAAGTAAAATTCAAAACAAAAATCCATCCATTGCAAGGGCATTTGTATCTTTGTATAAATACAGCAAGAAGTAAGTTTGTGTTTAAATTTCAAGAATGAATGTGTACACTATTTCAAGACGACAACCTTCATAATAGAATAGTAAAAAAAATGAAAATCCTAAAGAATTCGAATCAAAAGTCTGGTCAATGATGTATATATGTACAAATATGACAAATATGTATGTAGGTAGTGCTCATACAAAACTTGAAAATCCTAAAAAACTCAAATCAAAAGTCTCGTCAATGACGTACGCATGTATAAATACTTATGTAAGAACCAGTTCTCATATTACATATTCCATATAAAAAAACGTAAACAATGAAAATGTTGGATCTTGTATAAATCCTTACAAAAAACTAAGCCTCAGCTAAGCGAAACCATTATATATTAACTTCAAAACTGCCAGCAGTTTATACACATATATACAATGAACAAAACAAGATACTGAATTATTTCATGTTCTCCTTCGGTTTTTTCTTGCCTCACATTGTCACATTGCACATGCGCAGGAAACTAAGCACAAAGCATAACACTAAAAACCATGCTCTTAATTCTCTCTCACTCAAATAAAATGTCCTACACTAGCACTCCAAGCGGCTCTAGGGAAAAAGATTTTTTCTCGTCTCATGATAGTACTATAGGCAATGTATATACAATGGATAAAATAAATTTAAAAAGTTGAAATTTTCAAAACATGTTTTTATTTATTTATCAACTTGTATATGTAACTAAAAATTATTTAAAGTTTAAAATTTGCGCTATAGTATGGATTTTATCAAACAATTTTCATCTTTGTAAAAAATCAAACAGGTGAAAAGATAAAATTGATTGTGTAAGACAACCTATACAAAAATGGGCAGTTAAAAAACATACTTATTTTTTCCTATTTTAAAAAATAAATTATTCAAAAGGAAAGCAGCCGCTTATAATCTTATAATAATAAAAAATACTACAAAATTAGTTTCGATAAATCAGTGCAGTACTTTCTGAGATCCTGCGTGACAAAAAACATATTTTTACGTGTTGATATAATAGTAGATATAGTTATAGACGAACTCGCTTTATGGTATTCCCGATCTCATTAAAATAAATCGCTGTCAAAGTGTGTACTAAAAAGTACTAAATGAAAATTCTGTTGCTTTCTTTAGATTTATTTTTTGTTTACAATGCATTTTTAGTGTTATTAATCAATGTTTATAAATTAAACATCCACAAAGGTCATACAAAAAAAAATAATATAATTAAACAGATACATACAAAAATCGGGAATTGTGGTAGAATGAATTTGCCTTGTGCCATACATGATTGCTTGATCTCAAAATTGCGCTGCTCTTCACGGGATGATTTAATTGTGAAAAGTTCTTGAAATTTGCTTAAATTTTTTCTTAGATCAAATCGTAGCGTCAAAACGTACAAAAATATCATTTCACAGTTTCACAGATCGGGAATCGACAAACCTATGACTCCCACTCTCAAAAAGTTATCAGATCTCATATGTAGAGCAAAGCTTCTAAGTTACATGCCCTAACTCTACAAGGCGTAACTTTACAAATTCTACACCTTAGTCGAAATATGTGGCCTGGCCGTTTCGGTACTATAGTCTGTTCAATAAAAATTTTCAGTACAGGGCTTATGGGCGAGTTTTTTTGAAAACAGTGGCACCAGCGTATATTATCACGAAACTGAATTGAGAACAATTCTTCTGAAAAGAATAAAACCACTGACTAACCTACATGAATAGTGTGTATCTTTAAAATAAACTCGTACACTCTACTATAACTGATCTCCATCAGTGTTGATGGAATGGAATAATAAATAATGATCGCTTACTCACTTCTACCTACCCTCGCTGTGGGATTTAAAAAAAAAAAAACTTATTCTATCAACAAGTTACCTTTGCCAATTGAAAACAGTACTACATAACTTAAAGCTTTTGAGAACAAATTAAGAAAAGTGAGACGGTGGGTGTTGTCGTTTTTGTACATTTTTAGTAATAGTTAGAAAACTATTAAAATGCAGTAACATTGTTGGCCTTTCGTATTTTAGTATAAAGAAGTTATTTTCTTGAAGTTCGCATGTGCATTACGTGATCATATTAATTCGGAAAATTTTTTGACGTGATATTGTCTTTTAATTTGACTAAAGTGGTACTGTGATTAATACAAATAAATACATTTACAAAGATAGCGAATTGAAATAAAATAAAATAAATATAAAAAGTGAATTTAATTTTTTTTTAATGAATTTTATTTTATTGTATTATAATCAACAGGTGGTAATCCTGTTGAGAGGAGGAAATATGTTCGCCGAGTTGGAGCAGAAAACAAGCTTAGTATTCTTTTTGTGTGTATTTTACTAGTTCTTGCTGTTTTACAATTTGATGGTTTAGGCGTTAGTTTTTTTTTTCTTT
>OZ020511.1:9117995-9125495 GCA_963971375.1 Platycheirus rosarum | reverse complement strand
ACGAATATAAGAAAAATTGTTCCTAGCGTCATCAGTGAGATTTTAAATTGTACGTCGAGATTGCCCAGGCGTTTGATGTTTCCTATGCCAATGCTATGAACGTATCCAAGGTCTAATTTATCTTCGTGGCTGGTGATGCTCGTCAGCGCCGGAGGAAGAGCTTGTAGGGTTGTTGTAGTCAAACTCCGAAATGTTTGATTTCCTACTTGTACTGTTTCGTTCTGAATCTGTACAATAAATGTTCCTTCCAGGTATCTTGACATATTTCCCGTTTTCACTTCTCCTTTAAAGTTGGTTAGAAAGATTGTATCTTCATTAATAAGTTCGGTGATTTCTTTCGTGTTTGTTCTATAGGTACAAGTTGCTTGACCTCCTTTCAGCAGCCTGGCTATGCAGTCATCTTCGGGAATCTCTTCTAAGGCTTCTTCTTATTATGCCGTAGGTGTTCTGGTAGTTAACTAGCATTCTGTCGAAGTTTAAATCAATTTGCTTGTTTTCTCTGATTGATGCTCGTGTTCGTAATAGAATGAATTCGTCCTTCTTTACTTTCGGCATTGACAAGACGTAAAGTAACATGGTCTCGTTGGTGAAAACAGCTGGTGTCCCATACTCAATAGCTTCAATCTCATTGGCATACGGTAGGGTTTCGATTTCATTGACAAGCCTGGCAATTTCTTCTTTGTCTAAAAGATTAGTGTTGATCAACCCATTTTTGGCCATCTGGCATGCTCGCACAATCTCGTTTATTTCCCCCTTCACGACTAAGATTTCGTTAAGGATGTCTTGCTCAATTTTTCCTGTAATTGTGTCCCTTATTCCGTTGTTTACCCGATTTAAAATGACATTAATCTTGTCGGTTATCTCTTGGGTGACGCCGAAAAGCTTGTTGTTGATCTTATACTGCTGATTGTTATTGCAGACGATCTGTTCCTCCTCTTGAAGGATTTTGTCCCAATCTGCTGCATCTGGGTTGCCTGCTATCCACTTCCAGGCACTTCCTATCCAATTAATAGATCTCGTTTTGCGATACGATTTAGCTCTTAGAAGTTCGATGCGGTCTTTTGCTTGTTTTAGATGAAACTCAATCAACGGCTTGCGATCTTGGTCCTTTAGGTTGTTTTCGATTACACCACTGAGTTTACCAAGCATTTGCTCAAAATGCCCCAAGTCAATTACGTGGACTAGTTTGAAGTTTCCATCAACTACGTATCCTTTTCCTTCCTTAAGTGAAATGAGTGGTGCTTTGAAGTTAAAGATGTTGAGGCCTTCGATGGCTGCCGCTGCCAGTAACATTAATCTTTTTTCGTATATAAAAAGGTATTCCAAATTTGATTAACTAGATATAAGTATTGTATAATTATCTTATAGTCTAGGGTACATTATTTCTAATATTAAGCGTTTACAAGCTAAAGTATAATATCTCTTATAATATGTTAAATGGAATGAATATATCATATTAAAAAGTATTGAAAAAAATGTTAATTAATGCTAAATGGAAGGAAAAAATATTATAAAAAAGGTTTAATTAATTAATGTATGCTAGGGAAGAAAAGTATTTATTAATGCTGAAAAATTACAAAAGTTACTGTAAAATAAATTTTATATGTAAAATTTGCAATTTTTTTTTAAATTCGTATAAAAAGGTTAAGTGGACAAAGTCACCATCCTCCTTTTTTTTTTTTTTTTTTTTTTTTTTTTTTTTTGTTCATATACATAGATTTACTTTTGTACTTTTGAGATATATGAGTTTATATATTCTTGAATATAAAACATAATGTGCTTTCTTAATTTTTAACGATTTTTATGTGCTTTTTTTTAATTTAAATTTCTCGTGCTGTTTTTTTTTATGTGCTTTTATTCATTTTGTGTTTTATATGTGCTTTTATTCATTTTGTGTAATTTTTATTATGGTTAAAATTGTATGAACTATTGAAGTTTTTACATGTTTCTGATTTGGGTTTTATGGAGCTTGCGACCGGTATCTGTAATAATCGTGACTTTATTATCCTTGGCCACAACTTCCTTCCGATATAGTGGCTTATGTTTGCCCTGAATCTTTTTGAAAGAAGTGAAAACTATATCACCTTTTTTGAATTTTTTAGGTACAGACTTCTTTTTGTTATACCATGCATTTCGAATTTTTTGTTTTTGCCGTATTTTTTCTCTCAGCTCTTGGTTGACTTTTATTCTAAAGTTTTCCATATTCTGAAAGTTAATTCTGGTACTTCTATTGAAAAACATATCGGAGGGTTTTCTTTGAGTAACAGAATGGATCGTGTTGTTGTAGCGATCAACAGAAATATTTAAAAGTTCCCCTAGTTCTAGTTTTAGCTCTTTATATTCGGCTTTTAAGCATCGATAGATTTCTAGAATAGTCGAATGAAATCTCTCCACCTGACCATTGACTTCACTACGGTTTACGGGTGTCTGGTACATTTGGATATCGAGTTTTAATGAAATTAACCATTATGGGACTAAGAAAACTTCTCTCATTGTCAGTCACAAGTATCCTTGGGACAATGAAGTAATGAAGGACTTTTATCACTTTGTCCCTCAGATGGCAAGAAAACTTATTCTTTATATGGAACAATTTGGCAAATTTTGAGAATTTGTCAATGCATGATATAAATTTTTCCCCTTGGATTTCCATAATGTCCATATGAAGTATTTCACAGGGATAGGATGGAACTGGGGTAGGCTGAAACATTGGATTGGCCGGATGTCTATCGTATTTATTGGAAAGGCATATTTCACAGGACTTCACATAGCGTGTTATCAAGCTATTCATTTTCGGGAAGTAATATTTTTCAAGCAGTTGTTCTTTGTTTTCGCGAGCATTCCTATGTGCTCGTCTATGTTCCCTACTAATGAGATCCCATACTTGATTCTCATCCCGCATATCCTCTACTAATCTCTGGGTCAGCCTGATTTTATAATTGGAAAATGTTTCCAAATAGACCCTCTGTAATAATTACATGCATAGTTCTGGAATCTTAATGCCATTAACGATCGTGGGTTGTAGCCTTGCCTTCAGAATATTTGTTAAGGCTTCCCTATCTAAAAAAGGAACAGCAATGGTGTGCCGTGAGTAGCCAGGATGCGGTTGCACATGAGAATCAACTAATTGATCCGCTATATTAATTATTATTTGATTCCGAAAAACATTAAGGGGTGCCTCAACGCGTGGAATCAAATCTGTGGCGTCCTGTTCTGCACTGTGAACTGTTTCGTTGGCAGATATCGTCGAAACCGCTTCATCATCAGCAAGTCCTGTAGAAGAGAAATGATCTAAGGCAGTGTCAGTTTGAGAATTGTCTTCTATGCAAGAGGCTTTTTCAGTGGCAGATTCTGTCGAGGAATCGGTTTGCAATGTATTCACTTGACAATCCATTTCAGCTTTGGCTGAGATGGTTGAGTGTCCATTTTCAATTCTGAGCCTCGAGAGCGCATCCGCTACGACATTTGATTTACCGGGTTTGTAAATCAGTGCGCAATTATATTCCTCTATCCTTGCTTTCCAACGCTTTAGCTTTGCGTTGTAGTTGCGGTTACCTAAAGCATAAGTAAGAGGTTGATGATCAGTGAATATCCGGATTTTCTTGGCTCCGTAAAGATAAGATCTAAGGTTATCTAAGGCCCAGACTATCGCTAACATTTCTCTCTCATTCGTTGCGTAGTTTTCTTCACTACCATTCAGAGATCTTGAAATGAAAGCTATGGGTCTTTCTTTGCCTGCTTCCCCTTGTGATAGTACTGCACCAATTGCTATATTTGAAGCGTCAGTAGTGAGAATAAATGGCTTATTAAAATCTGGGAATGCCAGCACTTCAGCAGAAGTTAAGAGTAATTTTAATTCATTAAAAGCCTTCATTGCACACTCATCCAATCTGATTGGGATTTTTCTTGATTGGTTAGCCTTAACTTGTGCATTTTCTCCCCTTGTGAGGTTAGTTAGGGGTTTGGCAACCTTTGCGTAGTCCCGAATAAACTTCCCATAATATGACGTGAGTCCGAGGAATGATTTGAGTTCCTTCAGGTTTAAGGGAGGTTGTATATTTTGGATCGCCTCAATTTTCTTTTTGTCTGGTCGTACGCCATCGGATGTTATAATATAGCCAAGAAATTCTACGCTTGTGTCCATAAAATGGGTCTTTTCAAGGTTAACCTCTAAATGCGCTTCGCTGAGTCTTTTCAGAACCATATCAAGATTTTCCAAGTGCTTTTCCTCATTCTCACTGAAAACGATTATATCATCGATATAAACGTAGCATATTTTTCCAATGAAAGGCTTAAGCACATCGTCAATTGTACGTTGGAAAATAGCTGGGGCGTTTTTGAGCCCAAATGGCAATCTCAAAAACTCGTATTTCCCATTCATAGTTGAAAATGCTGTTTTAGGAATGTCTGAGGGTTTCATTGGGATTTGGTGAAATCCCGAAGTCAAATCTAGGGTTGTAAAATATCGAGCATTCCCTAATCTAGCGAGTGTGGCATTAATATCCGGTATAGGATACGCATCGGAAATTGTCACGCTGTTCAGCCTTTTATTGTCAATGACCATTCTATATTGTTTCTCCCCATTTGCCTTGGTTTTTTTTGGCACAACCCAAATCGGAGAATTATAAGGGCTTCTCGAAGGTCTTATAATTCCTTCGTCGAGAAGTTTGTTTATTTCATCCTCAACGACATCCCTTAGGGTAGATGGGTATGGATAGCTCTTTGTATATATGGGTTCGTGCGTGCTTGTTTTAATTTCAGCTTGAATTGAAGAGTCAATTATTTCATTGACATTAATTGGTCCAAAGAGCGAGTCATATCTGTCGACCAATGACTGCAATCCCATTCTGATTTCGTGGGAAAGATCTTCGTTAAAGACTACATTTACCTCTCGTGATGTTTTTTCTTTCAATGGAATTTTTATGTTTGATTTAATTGTGAGGAAATTATTCTTCCTGTCAATGACCGCCTCAAGCTCTTTGAGCGTGTCATCCCCAATAATTCCATCAAAAGATGAAAGGCCAGGCAAGATAAAGAAAGATATAATGGAGTCAATACCCACTCCTTGAAAAAATGGTCCACTTATTTTTCTATCAATTTCGATCTTTCCTGCTGCAGAATGTACCTTGAAAGTTTTAGGCAGGCGGACTTTGAGCGATGGAAGGCCTGATAAAGTTTTTATTAGCTCCAGTATCAACTAGGAACTTAAGTTTTTTTCCATCGCCCGTTACAAAGTCTAGATATGGTACGCTAGACTCCCGCCCTTCATAAAATTTACTTGGTCTTGGACGTTATCCATTGCTTCTTCCTCGTAAGCAGAAGGATCATCTTCAGTTTCTTCCTGGGTCACTGCGTGATATAACCTCTGTTGTTTTTGAGAGAATCGGTCTGAATTGGCTTTTCGTTTAAAAGCGTTATTGAAGCGAGGTCGATTAATATAGTTAACTTGCCGTGACTGAGTTGAGCTACCCAATTCCATCTTCTCTGCAGGTTTCGGGCCAAGTCTCGGTGGAGAAGTGTTTTCTCGAGGAGAATTCCAGTTATATCGATCAATTCTACCTGGAGGAAGTTGTGACGGTCTTTTAGGAGGTAAGTGAGGTCTTGTTTCCTGATTTGGATTTCTATAAATTTGGTTTATAGGGGCGGTAATTGAGTTTGAATGTATGGCGGAATGTATATTAGTCCGGAAATTCAAATTCTGAATTTCTAGACATGCGGAATATGCCTCAGGGAGAGTTTTTGGCCTTTGTATGATTAACATACGAGATATATCGCCGTTAAGGCCACGGACGAAGACGTCAAGGGCTCTATTCCTGTAGGTTTCAACGAGTGCCCTGACCGTCTCTTCCCCGTAAGATTCAGTTTTTAATTTGTTAACCATAAGCGACAATTGATGGTTAACTGCCGCGTAGAACTCGTCTAACCTACTTGTTTTTTGCGACAACTGGTTTAGCTGATGCTCGAGAGTCCGCATGTCGCGCTTATCTGCATAATACAGAGAAAGACAGCGCTTCATCTCGAGCCAGTCGATGCCGAACAGATTGTAGGAAACTAGGGCGGCGTCGGCAGAGCCTCTAATTTTACCCCGAATATGTTGGAGAATAGCCCGGTATAGGGGTTTCGATTTGACTATTTCATAGTCTTTCAGAACCCCTTCGACAGCGTGTATCCAAGATACGTATTGTGTCGGGTCGCCGTTAAAAACTTGCAACTCCTTGACACAATCTGGCAAATGGCTTATCTTTTTTAATTCGTCCTCCGTCTGAGGAGGTCGGAGCTCCACCACAGAAACACTAGTGGAAGAGGTCGTGTCATTTGTGACAGTAAGTGCCCTATCCTCCACAACCTGGAGTCTCCTTTCAAAACCCTTAATTTGGTTGATCAGGTTCGAGACTGCCCCTGTCAACTCGGTTATTTGCTGAGACATAACATCCATTTTTTAGGAAATCAGGAAATCACAAATAAAAGAAAAAAGACAATTAAATTGGCACTTACCAAATCTTTTTAGGTTTGAAGGTTTGATCAAAAACGTATAAAAATATTTTTGCACAATTTTAATATCTATTTTTTATTTTCAATATTTCAGAACAATTTTTTAGCACAGTCTTTCTATTTTTTTTTAGCACAATTACTAGCACAATTTTGATTTTATTTTTTTTTCCTTTTTCGGAAAAATTTTTTTAGCACAATTTTTGGTTTCGATTTTTTTCTTCAATTTTTCAGCACAGCACACTAATTTGTATTCAGATTTAATATTTGTACTTCAAGCACAATTTTATGAAAAAATTAATTTTTTAATAAATTTTTAAATCAATTCGATTCTTGTTCTCTCACACAATGAGCATTTTTTTTTTAAATCAATGTATATATATTTAAGGTGTTTGATCTGTAAAAGATACAAAAAAATAAAAAGGTTATTATTATCACCCCGCGTCGCGTCACGTTGGTTTTCGATAACGAATCTAACATGAAAGCTTCGTGGTATCCTGTTCGGACGTTTAAAGTGTCCTACTACTGGCACGATTAACTTCACACCACATCCTTTAACCCGCTGGAATATTCGCATGTTCCCATGGTTATGCGAAAGGTCATGCACAAGCTTAGAATGATAACTATGTTCCCATGGTTATAGTTATGTCCATTTTAAGCAACGCACTAAGTTTGGCATCGATCCCTGGCGAAAAGGATGCAGTTTGTCAGTCCCTGCTCGGGCGCCAATTAATGCGTCCCAAAAGGGGACTTATAAAAAAACGGGAACGCTGGCCCATTAGGGCCAGTCCAACTGTTCGACTAACTTATAAGAAACAAATTCAACGATACGATATTTCGATTCAAATGATTTTATTCTCTATAACTTGAGTGTCCAACTAAGACTAAAAACTTAATTCTAATTCCCTAGCTTGAAGCTTATGGAATAATTGCTGGATCAGCGACCTTCGGTGTGTTCCAGTGCATTAACCCCAATGCACCGATATTTGATGCCCACCAATCGTGGGAAAGGCA